>MCJB01039011.1:187637-199252 GCA_002018475.1 Nicotiana obtusifolia | reverse complement strand
ATATATATATATATATATATATATATATATATATATATATATATATATATATATATATATATATCTTTTTTCTTAGGCCAAAAATCACATTTATCTTTTTACTCCTTTTTTTGCTTCTTTTCTCTCATTATTTTCCTTCAAATTCAACTTATATTAGAAAGCTCAAAAGTTTGTATTAAGGAATTAAATAATGAGCAATCAGAAACGGCTTCTTAATACTTCGTGACCAAACAAATCCCCACTCCTCCATATAACTTCCTAATTAATGGTAAAGGAGTAATTAGCTTTCATAATTAGAAGAATCAGAAACAGCAAAAGCAATTAACACAAAGGAATATAAGTATCTCACTGTATGCTTGTGTGTGTTATTGTTGCATTGGGAGTATCGGCTGCTATAACTTGCGGCGATGCGCATAAAACATTATCGTGAGGGAGGGACTCAGTCATTAAGTAGTGGAGTAAGGATCAGGACATGAGAAGGTAGTTATAGAGCCTCATATTTGACCAATTCTGTTATCTCCCCAAAGAATGCAGCAATCACACCTCTCCTCAGCAATGTCAGCTGCTACGTTTAGATGTTGTGGACTTTAGCAATTCGCTTGCTTAAGATTACTTTGTGTTAGATCGTTTTTACGTTCACAATTGTGCTCATGTTTTCATTTCAGATAAAGTATTTGTTGCTTTCTTTTCTTAGTTACTATGGTACAATAATCTATTTTCACGTTTAGTAACTAGAGCCTAGAATATGCTTTAAGTGTTACAAAAATGTTGTCACGTACTTTAAATTTACTATAGTTCTATTTTAGTACGTAATTGGTTCTTTCTTTTATTCAGTTGTATGAAATGTTGATATATTGTTGTTGTATGTGGCATTACATTTCAAAATTCAGAAAACATTCTATGAGAAGATTTTGTTAAATTTATTTAGCACTGTTTATCTTCAAATTAAGTACCATTATTATATTATTAATGTTATAAATTAAATTGGCCAAGAAAAATACGGAGTATCAATATTCTTGAGACTTCAAATGTTTCATATAAAGATACATTGTGATGATTTCTCAATAAATTTGAATTAGTATAATATTAGAAAAATACACAAATATTATATACCAATAACAAAAATACCAAACACAAGTTTTTGACTGCCAACTAGCAGACAAAGATGTTTTACATTTCTCTAAAAACAAAGGAAGTAGAGAACGAAGAAGATATCATAAAATAAAAATAAAACTAAAATTTGTGTTGAATTTTCAATTTTGTTCAATATTTTGAAAGTAGTACTTTCCTAACTTTCATATTTATGTATTACATAAATTAGTTGGTTATACTTAAGGTGACTTAACACTCTCTTAATGCCTAGATTCCTATTTGATAATATTATGACAATATTGAAGAACATTTTAAATTTTAATATTATATGATTTGAATATTTTAATGTACTCTGATTGAAAATTATCTCTACCAGTTTGAAGATGATGACTCCAAAATTGTATGAGATCATCAATGCTATAATTTTTGACATATGATTTATTACATGAGAAGCTAAGCCCCTTGAAAATATAACTTTTACTTACAATTTTCAGAGTTATTACTTGCTTCAATTTGAAAATTTTCATATGATTAGGCTAAGAAACTTTACTTACAATTGTCAGAGTCATTGTATACTTCAATTTTATCATGTGATGCAAAATTAAAAAAAGATATATAACAGAGTATAAAGAAAAAGATAAATTCTATTTGATATCTAATCTATTTGGATTTGAATATTAGAAAAAAGATTAGTTCATAAATTTGATATGATTTTTCATGACCGTGCGAAAGCACGAATAAATTAACTAGTTTTACATATATTCCAGTAACCTATACTGAAGAAAAAGATATTACTTACACAAATACAAATAAAACAAATTTGCAGAGCGAAGTATGATCGATGATACTTTTTACCAAACGATGTCTCTGCCATTGCATATCTTGGAACCATTCGTCAATTTCTAATTCTCCACTCACAAATCATTTTCGTGGACTGATGGAGACATTAGGGACCCAAATACGTTGCTAGGTCTCGTTAAGCAATTATTTTCTTATATCTTTAGTCCTAAGCTCATCCATTAATCGTTTGGAACGCGTATGATGGAATCTAAAATATCAAGACACCCAATCGTCGCAGCTGTGGTAAGCCAAAGAAAATAAAGAGTTGAATGGCCCTTAAGCTTCATTTCTTGTCTGATAACCACCAATATATATCTGACTTCATTAATTAAACAATGTACGAATTACATATTTCATTAGCTTGGAAGGTTAGGGGTCGTAGTCGATGACGACGTTTCATTATTTGAATTTTCTCTAATTCAAAATGGCATAGTGATGCATTTCTCATAGTTGGTGTTGTCGTTAATTAATTCCAAGTTAGAATGATTAATTACATAGAAATTCATAAAAGGCAACTTAATTTAGTTTAATAGTGACAGCCAAGGTGTGAGTAAGTGTGTGTAAAATTTGTCAATCTTACTGGCCGTGAAGTTTGAGGTGAGAATATATAATTGAAGGACGTATGACATAAGGATTTGAAAGGGTACTTTCTTTTGCTTTTGGATGAGGAGAGTGAGGTATAATAATATATATGATTTTCTTTCAAGTAATCTAAAATGAAATTGCTATAGATAAAACTTATTTCCACTCTTCTTTCTTTTAAAAGAATTAATATTTCATAAATTGATATGTGTATGCGAACAAAATTGCATGTGAATGTTTCTGCTGAGTGAGCCATGATGGGACATATTCCAAATAAATGTATCAAATGATTAATAGGAATTTCAGAAATTAAAATTATTGATCCTTTCTCCTATTCAGAGCTTGCCTATCCTAAAGAGAAAACATAATACTTGTGAGCACGTGATTTTTCTCTTGCCCAAAATACTCCTATAAAAATTAATAAATATTTTTAAATTAATTATTAGCCATTTTAGGAATTCTATTAGACTTTTTATTAATTACTCATATCTAATTATTAGGTAATTAATCCACGAAAATACCCAAAAACATCATGCATCACATTTAGGATTTATTTTTACATTTTTAGATTGAATTAGTAATTGTTGATTTTATAAAATTGAAAAATCATAAAAATAGTGCATTTTATAATTTCTTAGTTTTAATATTTAATTCCTAGAATCTAGCATTATAAATAATTATTTTAGCTCATTAAAAAAAAGAATTAGGAATAAGTAATTAAGGAAAAAGGAAAAAGAAAGGAAGAAGGCAAACGGATTGGGCCAAGTCTTAAAATTGAAACTGGCCCAGTTCAAAACCCAACCGGACAAGCCCAATCAAACCAACGGGCAGCCCAATCCTTCCCATCTACCAAAACGACCCCGTTTCCCTTTTGTTCGGATTCAATCCGAACCGTTGATCTCAACAAGATCAACGGTCCGGAACTCATTCCCCACTTAATATATATATGTCCTAAACATCTACCTCCCCCCCCCCCCCCCACGCTTCATCTTCCAAACACCCCCTCCTCTAACCTAACCCCCAAACCGTGCCCAAGCCCTAGCCGCCGCTCCCAAACCCAGCAGCCATGGCGGAAACCCTTCCAAATCCACCCCAAAACCCGTCCAAATCACCCCAAACTCATCCCCTTACTTCCTCGTCCCAAGTTACACACTTTTCAACCGAGAAAACCCCCGAAAAACCCTTTGATTCAGGCCAAAAATCAGACCTTTAAGGGTCCAAAATGAAACATGATCGAAGCCGATTTGAGTGTAAATCGACCTTAGCCATGTGTTCTTGTCAAGAACACATGGTTAAGGTCAATTTTTGCCTTAAAACCAGAACGTTAAGAGACAATAATCCGAGGTACTTTTTCACTTTTTCGGTTCAATTTCAGTTTTGCTTTTCTTTTTAAGTTTTCATCTTCTACTCCCTTTTTTACTCTTTTCAATTTCTGATTTTTTAGGGCTTTATAAAAATAGCCAGTTTTCGTCTTATTCTGGGTAATTCCGTGAAATTAATATAAAAGGGTCAAGTCGTTAAGTGGCTATAGTCTAAAGGTTCACGGACAAAATAGTTTTGAAATAGAAGCCCAAATTAAAGTAAATGCCATGTCGGACCGGGTCATCTTTTTGACCCATAAGGCAATCAGCAGCTAGTAGAAGGTCTAGGAGGGGGTTAATTAGAAAGAAAAAGAAATATAGGGGGTTAAAGAGCATTGGGCAAAAGCTCTAACTAATTTGGTTAGTCACATGTGCATGCAAAAGAATAAAAATCTGTTAGATAAAATCTGTAAAGAGTTGAAGGAAATACCGTGTGAGTTTGTTAACAGAAAAGAATAAAATCTAAACAATCTAAAAGGAGAAGGGGGGGGGAGGGTCTATTCTACTGGGGGTCGGCCTGGGAAGGAGTTAAATATATAAGAAAGGGAATTCTTCATAAAAAGAGAGAGGGACTTGGGGAAATTGAGAGCCCGAAAAAACAGAGCACTGATTTTCATCTCTTTTGGTTTTGGAACAAGTTTTCATCACAGTTTCTTTCAAGAAAAAGACGTTTATCTCTCTTGGGTCTTGAACGGGTTTCATCGACTGTTTTTCACTGTTGCGGAGCTAGTGTACTTGATTTACCTGCTGTTGGTCTGCTAGCTGCTTCTCTGTTTGATTATAGCTTTTAGTTGGCATCTTTGTTTACTTTTCGACACAACAAGTAGAACAAAGTTGAGGCCGCTGTTAGCTGGTTGTTGCTACGTCAAAGATATATAGGGATTCGCTTTAAATAGGTATGTTCTCATGCCACTTTGTAATTACCAAAATATGAATGAAAATGCGCTGTTCGATTGAATGGTGTTTGTTCTCTTTCATCTAAGGCCGATTCTTTTGTTTCTGCTCATGTTTACTGCTGCCGTGTATATGCCTTTGCGTTAATGTTTTGTTTCAGCTTGCTTTGTTTGCTCATTGATGTTTGTTCCAGTGTCGGCTGAGTGATTATTACTGTTCCTTTACTCGAGATCTCATTTCTATCTGTTCCATCTATTTATTCCATTATCGTTAATGATCAGACTTCGTAAGACCATATCAATGCTGTCTCACGCCTTTTATTTGGGATTCTGTTTAGCTACTCATTTGTAAGGAATAAACATGTTTTCTGCATTGAGTACTATCCAAGATTGCACTTGAATTAGGCACTGGTTCGCTGTCATCTACTTAATAGTTGTGCTATGAACACTTAATGAACTGTAAAGCATACATTTAGCTCAATCAAAATAGGATAGATAATTGATACTGTGAATCAATCATAGCAAAGATGATTTCATCCTGTTTGTTCTGGTTGTTTAGAATCTGAAAAAAAGGACAAAAGCAATTTATTTAGAATTGAGCAGTTCCCCTCTCTCTATAATCAATGTATAGCTGCTATGCTCAAATCAACTGGAAACTAGTCATTGACTGTTCTAGCAATCATATTGGTAAAGGGTAAGACTGTTGGGGATCAATGTCACAGTGGGCATTTCCAGAAATATGCATTGAGTTCCTAATATTGTCCTGTGGCTATGTTTGTAATTGAAAGTAGTCTCATTGTGAATCTGGATTGTAATCAACTTATTGAAACAATGGCTATATTCGTAATCATGTAAAATTAGCTCATTCTTGGCAACAGATTTGTCATACTGTAAATTGCAATGTGTAGTCTGTTTTGTAAGTTGGTTGCGCTGGAAAAATATTACTGTTAGCATAAAATCCAAATTATAGTGCATTCGTGAATTTTATGGCTATATTTGTAACTAAATTGTGTTGATTAATTTATTTTAATGTGGCTACTGTAAAAATGATGTTGTTAAAGCAAATCTCAAAGTATGTTCGCCTTTAAGATACTGCCAGTTGTGTTTCTAAGTGCAAGATTAGAATAGGTAAGCCTTGACACTTCAAACTTTAGTAGCTCGATTCTAGGCACGATTAACTACATTGTGGTTATGGGTACGATTTTCGTGACACAGTAACAGTGCCAATGTCGAGGGTACCTTTTAGGTGACTCGATTTTAATAACTTTAAATAATAAAGGCTTTCAAACTAATTTGAGGCATGTCATACCAAACAAAAACTTATAAACATATGGCCCTCAATAATTTAAAGACTTAGAAAAATTGAGGTGCGCTATTTAGCGAATTCCATGGCCCTCTTTATGTTCTCTGAAACAGGGCAACATTACCCTGGGTCTGAGGCTAGCCGTAGATATGGGAGTCCAAGAAATACTTGTTCTGGGAGATTCGGATTTGCTGGTCCACCAGATTCAAGGAGAATGGGAGACTCGAGATTTAAAGCTCATACCTTACCGACAGTACTTACATGACCTTTGTCAACGTTTCAGGTCAGTTGAGTTCAAGCACATTCCCAGGATTCATAATGAGATTGCTGATGCCTTGGCCACTCTAGCATCAATGTTACATCATCCAGACAAGGTTTATGTCGATCCCATACATATCCAAGTTCATGACCAACATGCCTATTGTAATGTGGTATAGGAAGAAATTGGTGGTGAACCTTGGTTTCATGATATCAAGGAATACATCAGGTCGGGAGTATATCCAACACATGCCACAGGTGACCAGAAGAGAACCATTTGATGTCTGGCCGGTGGATTTTTCCTGAACGGAGGAATCTTATACAAGAGGACTCCGGATTTAGGATTGCTGAGGTGCGTAGATGCTAAAGAGGCTTCAACTATCATGGCCGAAGTGCATTCTGGAGTTTGCGGTCCGCATATGAATGGGCATGTATTGGCAAAGAAGATACTTCGAGCAGGTTATTATTGGCTCACCATAGAACGGGATTGTATCAGTTTTGTTCGTAGGTGTCATCAGTGCCAGGTACACGGTGATCTGATTCATTCTCCTCCGTCTGAATTGCACACAATGTCTGCACCGTGGCCCTTTGTTGCTTGGGGCATGGATGTTATTGGGCCTATTGAACCGGCAGCATCAAATGGGCATATGTTTATTCTGGTGGCCATTGATTACTTTACCAAATGGGTTGAAGCTGTAACTTTCAAGTCTGTGAAGGCAGTGGTGGATTTTTTTTTTTCAATATCATTTGTCGGTTCGGAATTCCCAAGGTGATCATCACAGACAATGCTGCTAATCTAAATAGTCATTTGATGAAAGAAGTATGCCAATAGTTCAAGATTATGTATCGGAACTCCACTCTGTACCGCCCCAAGGCAAATGGAGCTGTTGAGGCTGCTAACAAGAACATAAAGAAAATACTTCATAAGATGGTCCAGGGTTCTCGGCAATGGCATGAAAAGTTGCCTTTTGCATTGCTGGGTTATCGCATTACTGTTCGCACCTCAGTGGGTGCAACTCCTTACCTGTTGGTATATGGGACTGAGGCAGTTATACCTGCAGAAGTTGAGATTCCATCTCTGCGGATTGTCACAGAAGCTGAAATTGATGATAATGAGTGGGTCAAAACCCGACTTGAGCAATTGAGCCTGATTGATGAGAAAAGATTGGTTGCAGTATGTCATGGTCAATTGTATCAGAAAAGAATGGCCAGAGCATACAACAAGAAGGTGCGCCCTCGGAAATTCGAAGTCGGTTAGATGGTATTAAAACGTATCCTGCCTCACCAAGTAGAGGCCAAAGGCAAATTCGCCCCGAACTGGTATGGACCATTCATTGTGACAAGAGTATTGCCAAATGGTGCTTTGTACTTAACAGACATGGAAGGCAAATGTGTAGATATGGCTATCAATTCTGATGCTGTTAAGAAGTATTATATATGATTTCTTGCTTATCTTCAATTGTACTCGGCATGTTCAAAGTGAAATGAAGAAGGCATTTTGTTCAGCTATCCAAACACTTTCATCATTTGTTACCCTTTTTGAGCCTTACTTATTTTTGTTCAAATCCCTCTTTTGGAATCAGAAACAGAAATAAGGAAAATGAAAAAAGAAAAGAGAAAAAGAAAGAGAAAAGAAAAATGAAAAAAAGAGAGAAAAAGAGAAAAAAAAAGAGAAGAAAAGGGAACAAAACAAACAACTTTTTGCTTGAACTACGTTCGACCTGATTCCTTTTAAGGATACGTAGGCAACCTCACGGCTCGGTCTCATCAGAAATAAAATTAAAATTTCCCCAGACCCAAAAGAACTGGGGCAGAAGTTTGGATTCGTAAAAGATCTGATTCCAAAAGTTGTAATTTTAACCCCTATTTCATTTTAAATTACTTTGAGCCTTCATGACACCCTTTCTTTTAACCCTTTCCAAAAGCCTACATTACGGTCCAAAGAAAGACCTTCTGATCAATCTTTGAGGAGGCCGGGTCAAGCGAAATGGAGATATGGTTTATATCAGGGGCAATACTGTGTTCGGGGTGCATAAAAAAAAAGCTAAAATGAGAGAGTCTTACTGGTGAAAACCCTCACGGGCACCGTAAGGCGATGGTGAGACGAGAGAAATCTAAAATAAGAGTCTTATTAGTGAAAACCCTCACGGGCACCGTAAGGCGATGGTCATATGAGAGAAAATTAAAAATGAGATAGTCTTATTGGTGAAAACCCTTACGGGCACCATAAGGCGATGGTGAGTTCAAAAATAAACCAACAAACGGAATAGGATCAGTGGAAGATTGGTCTTTGAAGTTGGATTTATGCCATGAGTTGAATACGATTAGTCAAACGGATTAGGATGATCAGTCCGAAATACATGTCATGATCATTGGAACTGGCCAATTCCCTCAGATAAGTCCTTCTAAATTTCCTCCACATAATCGTTTGTGTTCACAATTTTTCTTTGTTTCCTTTTGGTCACAAAATCATTACATTTTTGTTTATTGAGTCCATCTTTGTGAGTTTCTTGCGAATTAGCCATGTTGCGTAAGCAAGAAAGGATTTCAAAGCTTACTACCAACTTCTAAATTGCATAAAGCGGAACTTGGCCAAGCATATCGCAAGGGAAGTAATCCAAAAGGAGCGATATGTAGTTAACCAAAGGTTAGATGATAAAGCAAGTTTTGGAGTTTTGGAGAATGCACGAACGCAACAACGTTCAGAGTAAAAGTACAATGCAACATGTAAGGGTAATAGATTCGGATCATCCGGAGGTTGTGCGATCTGGTCCCAATCAGAGGTCAAACAACTCTGTGTTCATTCAAATCCCTAGCCGAGCCAAAACTGGAATATATTCCCCAATAGAAGCAAACCTACAGCAAGGACGCCACAAACTAACCACCACGTTTCAAACTAATAAGATTTTATTTGTCTGAAACAGAAGGCGTAGAAGTTGTCAATCCACAAATGCCAGGGCTCGAGCAGCAAAATTGCTATTCGATAATTCCCCAAACGGAGAGCATGGCTCAGGTAAATTTAATTTTTAGTTTTCAGGACCCTCCTGGATAATGGGATTTAATTTTTAGTTTTCAGGACCCTCCTGGATAATGGGATTTAGTTTTAAATTTCTTAGGGCCCGCCTGGATAATGGGATTTAATTTTAGTCTTCAGGACCCTCCTGGATAATGAGATTTAGTTTTAGTTTTCAGGACCCTCCTGGATAATGGGATTTAGTTTTAGTTTTCAGGACCCTCCTAGATAATGGAATTTAATTTTTATTTTTCAGGACCCTCCTGGATAATGGGATTTAATTTTTAGTTTTCAGGACCCTCCTGGATAATGGGATTTAATTTTTAGTTTTCAGGACCCTCCTGGATAATGGGATTTAATTTTAGTTTTCAGGACCCTCCTGGATAATGGGATTTAATTTTTAGTTTCCAGGACCCTCCTGGATAATGGGGTTTAGTTTTAGTTTTCAGGACCCTCCTGGATAATGGGATTTAGTTTTAGTTTTCAAGACCCTCCTGGATAATGGGATTTAATTTTTAGTTTCAGGACCCTCCTGGATAATGAGATTTAATTTTTAGTTTTCAGGACCCTCCTGGATAATGGGATTTACTTTTAGTTTCAGGACCCTCCTGGATAATGGGATTTAATTTTAGTTTCAGGACCCTCCTGGATAGTGGGATTTAATTTTTAGTTTTTAGGTCCCTCCTGGATAATGGGATTTAATTTTTAGTTTTCAGGACCCTCCTGGATAATGGGATTTAATTTTTAGTTTTCAGGACCCTCCTGGATAATGGGATTTAATTTTAGTTTTCAGGACCCTCCTGGATAATGGAATTTTACTTTTAGTTTTCAGGACCCTCCTGGATAATATGATTTAGTTTTAAATTTCTCAGGACCCTCCTGAATAATGGGATCTAGTTTTTTTTAAATTCTTAGAAGCCTTTTAGGTAGCAAGATTTGAATCCCCGCAGATATGCCCAGGTTCCAAACTGGGACAGAAAAGTTTCTTTTGTTTGGTTCACTTTTGGAAGTCAGGCGCCCACCTGGATAACGAGGGAATACAATTTTATTTTCAGTAGCAGGCGCCCACCTGGATAACGAGGGAATAAAATCTTAGTTTCAGTAGCAGGCGCCCACCTGGATAACGAGGGAATACGATTCAAGTTTCAGCAGCAGGCGCCCACCTGGATAACAAGGGAATACAATTCAAGTTTCAATAGCCGGCGCCCACCTGGATAACGAGGGAATCTACTTTAGAGTTTACTTCAAATTTCAAAGTTCAAATTAGAAGCACCGGGAGTCCGCCTGAAGAACAGGGTCAAGCCAAGATAGGAATGGCAAAAGCTCGCGTCAAGAATGCGAGTCAACAGTTCAAGATGCACAAGAAGATTCGAGATCAAGTTAGAAGAAATTTGTAGATAGGAACATTGTAACTGGTAGTTGATAGACGTAGCTAATTTAGCTTCTTGTTTTGCATTTTGGTGTAATAAGGAGCGCAGCGAGCAGTAACAGCAGCAGCAACGAAATCACAGCTTCCTAGTAGTCCCGGCTACCGAAACTTCCAGAACTACACTGACCTGATTCCTTCATAGCCAAGGATATGTAGGCAACCCTTGAAGCAAGGTTCGGTCAAATTCTTTTCAAAAAAAAAAATGCTTCTCATGGAGTCTGGGATAGGCAAAAATCCCGCAGAATTGCTCACTTTATCTTTGCCCGAAAACCCTTCGTGTTATCGAGCAAAGAGGGGCAGCTGTGAGCACGTGATTTTTGCCTTGCCCAAAATACTCCTATAAAAACCAATAAATATTTTTAAATTAATTATTAACCATTTTAGGAATTTTATTAGACTTTTTATTAATTACTCATATCTAATTATTAGGTAATTAATCCACGAAAATACCCAAAAACATCATGCATCACATTTAGGATTTATTTATATATTATTAGATTGAATTAGTAATTGTTGATTTTATAAAATTGAAAAATCATAAAAATAGTGTATTTTATAATTTCTTAGTTTTAATATTTAATTCCTAGAATCTAGCATTATAAATAATTATTTTAGCTCATTAAAAAAAAGAATTAGGAATAAGTAATTAAGGAAAAAGGAAAAAGAAAGAAAGAAGGCAAACGGATTGGGCCAAGTCTTAAAATTGAAACTGGCCCAGTTCAAAACCCAACCGGACAAGCCCAATCAAACCAACGGGCAGCCCAATCCTTCCCATCTACCAAAACGACCTCGTTTCCCTTTTGTTCGGATTCAATCCGAACCGTTGATCTCAACAAGATCAACG
>MCJB01039011.1:144541-186505 GCA_002018475.1 Nicotiana obtusifolia | reverse complement strand
TTTCATCGACTGTTTTTCACTGTTGCGGAGCTAGTGTACTTGATTTACCTGCTGTTGGTCTGCTAGCTGCTTCTCTGTTTGATTATAGCTTTTAGTTGGCATCTTTGTTTACTTTTCGACACAACAAGTAGAACAAAGTTGAGGCCGCTGTTAGCTGGTTGTTGCTACGTCAAAGATATATAGGGATTCGCTTTAAATAGGTATGTTCTCATGCCACTTTGTAATTACCAAAATATGAATGAAAATGCGCTGTTCGATTGAATGGTGTTTGTTCTCTTTCATCTAAGGCCGATTCTTTTGTTTCTGCTCATGTTTACTGCTGCCGTGTATATGCCTTTGCGTTAATGTTTTGTTTCAGCTTGCTTTGTTTGCTCATTGATGTTTGTTCCAGTGTCGGCTGAGTGATTATTACTGTTCCTTTACTCGAGATCTCATTTCTATCTGTTCCATCTATTTATTCCATTATCGTTAATGATCAGACTTCGTAAGACCATATCAATGCTGTCTCACGCCTTTTATTTGGGATTCTGTTTAGCTACTCATTTGTAAGGAATAAACATGTTTTCTGCATTGAGTACTATCCAAGATTGCACTTGAATTAGGCACTGGTTCGCTGTCATCTACTTAATAGTTGTGCTATGAACACTTAATGAACTGTAAAGCATACATTTAGCTCAATCAAAATAGGATAGATAATTGATACTGTGAATCAATCATAGCAAAGATGATTTCATCCTATTTGTTCTGGTTGTTTAGAATCTGAAAAACAGGACAAAAGCAATTTATTTAGAATTGAGCAGTTCCCCTCTCTCTATAATCAATGTATAGCTTCTATGCTCAAATCAACTGGAAACTAGTCATTGACTGTTCTAGCAATCATATTGGTAAAGGGTAAGACTGTTGGGGATCAATGTCACAGTGGTCATTTCCAGAAATATGCATTGAGTTCCTAATATTGTCTTGTGGCTATGTTTGTAATTGAAAGTAGTCTCATTGTGAATCTGGATTGTAATCAACTTATTGAAACAGTGGCTATATTCGTAATCATGTAAAATTGGCTCATTCTTGGCAACAGATTTGTCATACTGTAAAATTGCAATGTGTAGTCTGTTTTGTAAGTTGGTTGCGCTGGAAAAATATTACTGTTAGCATAAAATCCAAATTATAGTGCATTCGTGAATTTTATGGCTATATTTGTAACTAAATTGTGCTGATTAATTTATTTTAATATGGCTACTGTAAAAATGATGTTGTTAAAGCAAATCTCAAAGTATGTTTGCCTTTAAGATACTGCCAGTTGTGTTTCTAAGTGCAAGATTAGAGTAGGTAAGCCTTGACGCTTCAAACTTTAGTAGCTCGATTCTAGGCACGATTAACTACATTGTGACTATGGGTACGGTTTCTGTGACATAGTAACAGTGTCAATGTCGAGGGTACCTTTTAGGTGACTCGATTTTAATAACTTTAAATAATAAAGGCTTTCAAACTAATTTGAGGCGTGCCATACCAAACAAAAACTTACAAACATATGGCGCTCATTAATCTAAATACTTAGAAAAACTGAGGTGCGCTATTTAGCGAATTCCATGGCCCTCGACAAACTAAAAACGCGTAATTTGCTTTAGGCGCGTTAGTCTAATAATTTAATTTTCTTAAACTCGGGTGCGCATTTATGTGACCCAAATTCAAAATTCCGATGTTAAATGAAAAAATGTTATAAGTTGCAGGTGCACTTATGTGACGTAACTTGTGGCATATTTTGATTAACATTGCAATTCTCCGATAATTCTAAAAGCGAAAAGGTAAAATAAGGTAAAATGCGCTATAGGTTAATAACAGGTACGAAAATCAAACAATGAGCCGATTATAACAATAAAGTGACCGTGCTAGAACCACGGAACCCGAGGATGCCTAATACCTTCCCTCGGGTTAACAAAATTTCTTACCTAGAATTTCTGGTTCGCAGACTTCGTTAAGAA
Organism: Nicotiana obtusifolia; assembly: GCA_002018475.1. Classification (NCBI taxonomy): domain Eukaryota; kingdom Viridiplantae; phylum Streptophyta; class Magnoliopsida; order Solanales; family Solanaceae; genus Nicotiana; species Nicotiana obtusifolia. Next base: position 184,526 of record MCJB01039011.1, on the reverse strand, counting down.
AGTCAAAACTTCTCCTCGATCTGGGATAAAACCGGTGACTTGGAACACTAATTTTAAATTTCCAAGTGGCGACTCTGAAAATAATTAAATAATCCCATTTCGACTAAATGTCACTTTAATTCGAAAAACTTTTTTATATATTTCTCTCGGGGAGTGTACGAAAAGAGTTGTGACAGTACTAATAAAAACATATATATATATATATATATATATATTTTTAACTGCTCCAAAAAATAATGGCCAATATATATATATATATATATATATATATATATATATATTTATATATATATATATAGTTCACCGACCGGCTAGTTTGTATTTTGCCCAAATAAAAACGTCAACTGCATTCCAGTTTTCTTCTAAATCTCAAACCTCATTGATGATATCCTTGTTCAGATATTGGGCTAGGCCTAGTACTAATTGGGCTTTAAGTTAGGCCCTTCACGAGATCACGCTGTCAGCATTTGATCATTTATTGCACGTAGTGCCCCTCTATTATCTTTACACAAATAGCTAGCCATATTAATTGTTTATTTTTTTAATATTATACATATATAATGCATAATATATATATATATATATATATATATATATATATATATATATATAATACATTCACCGATTGTTTTTTATTTAAATGGCAGGGTAGCGGCTATTTGGGTTAATTCTTAATGGGAATCTGCCCACGAGTAATAATTCTCTCAACGTTAGCAGTTAAGTACTTATCTTTAACAGTCTGTTTGGAAAGCCACCTAGGAATTGGATTTGGGTGTAATTACACAGTTTGGCATGTTTGGCTGGCCAAGTAATTACTTAGTCGGTATGGTATTGGGTGTAATTGGAGAGGTGTAATTACACTCTCCAATTCTCAAGAAGGAGATGAGAATTGGTAGCAATTACACTGTGTAATTACAAGGTTAATTTTAAATTTCTTTCTTTATAAAATTTTATTTTTATTTTTATTTCTTTTATTTTTATTTTTATTTTATTTTTACTTTAAATTTTAAAATATATTTTCTTTGTACATTATTTATCCTTTATTTCTCTACCTTTACTTCTTATGATTCCATGTAATGCTCGTATATTTTATTTTTTTAATTATTTTATTTTCTGTATTTTGCGTAATTATGTTATTATTCTAGTTTTGGAAGCTACACCTCATAATATTAGAAATAATGAGTCATTAACAAACATGGAATATAATGAGTGATGTCATTAAAGTAGAATTTCGTTGTTGAATGAGGTTATAAACTTATTGTGTTTCCTAATCTTAAGTTGTATTTGAACTTATTTTTATTATGTTGGAATTAGACATATGTTAAAGTATTGTTTGTTTTTTGTAGGATTTTGAAATTGTGTTATATCTACGGTTCTAATTAACTTATATTAGTAGTGGCGGCTTGTTATTTTACATTGCATGTTATTCATTTTTTAATTATAATTAATAGATTAGTTTTGTCAAACATTTGCATAATGTTATGACATTATATTTATAAATATTAATTTATATGCATTCCATGATGCTCTTACAAAACATATACTTTTTAGTTTTTATAATTAATTAAACTAAATATTATTAATTTAAAAATATATATCAATTATTTTTACAATATTAGTTATAAATATATGATTACTACTTAGTGTATATTCAAGAAAAAAAAATGCATCTTAAATACCAAATCTAATATCTTTTATACTTATAAAAAATTATATATAGGATATATTATTATCTTACTAACTTTAAAGTTTTGATAATTACTTCATTTAAAATTTACTCTAACTGTGTAATTATACTTGTACAACCAAACAGCAAGCTTGTAATTACACTGTAATTACGTTATGACAAACAAACAGGTAGTTGTAATTACTATCCTAATAACTACACCAATTTCAATTATCGAGTGACTTTCCAAACATACCCTAAAAGGATCATTTTATCTATTGGAAAAGATTTTAAAAAGATTGAGAATGAAATCTTGGGGACAAAAGAAAAGAAGATTGAGAATTCAAAAAAATAAAAAAAATTGCATGGTTTTCCGGTGAAGCCTTAGAATGATAAAAGGGAAAAGGGCCTAAAATACCTATCGTATGCTAAATGGTTTATAAAAACACCCGTCCATCTATCCGTCTGAAAATATATTGGACGTTAATTCTATTCTCAAAAGTGCCCCCGCGACTAACAGCATCATATGTGGGCCTCTCATTAAATGATGTGGCATCCTTTCATTTGGCCACGTGGCTCTGTGGGGCGCTGAAATTGTATTTGGGTAAATTTCAACCCATTTAACTGATCCCACCCGCTCTTTTTTATGTGGGTAAGTTCTTTTACCTTATACCCACGACAAAACACTTACTTTTTACCATTTTTCTCATTTCCTCTATCTAAACCATCAAATGGCGATTTTAGGATTTCTTAGCACAAAATAGAAACAATTTTGATTTCCAGCACTATCATGCAATATCATTCGATTAAAGTAAGTATTGACAACTTTAGGTTATTAAATTGTAGGGTTGGGGAATATTTGGGAACTGAAAAATTTATGTCTTTTGCATGTGATGTGTTTATGTTATCTGAGCTATTGTTGTACCTTTCTAGCTACAGCAACATGACATTGTTTGTATCTGAGCTATCGTGTTGGTCCTACATATTAAAGTTAGGATTTTTATCGATTTGTATAATTAATTAATGGTGAGGGTTTCGTATCTTTATATATTTATTGTTTAAGCCTTGAATACTGTTGATGTGGTCCCATTTTGCTTTTTTTTTTTTTAATTGTTATTGCATGTGATTTTATCTGAAGGATGGTGGATAAAGTGAACTTGCATTTTAATTATGGCGGTGAGTGGGTATTGGAACCTACACTGTCTTATACTAAGAAAGATGTACACCTGTTGAGTGGTTGAAGTAGACCATCTCTCTTATATTGATTTGTGTAAAGAATACACTGAAGTAATAGGATTTTTTGAGGTACAACAGTTAGTATTTCTTGACCCATCTGGAAGGTATTTTTTGTTGGACGGGGATGAAGGAATTAGGAAGCTTCAAGCCCCTGATTAATGATGGTCTCACTGATGAACATTTATTTGGTGTTGACCTTCTGGATGATACTCTAAATGTTCTTGTATTTACCCAGCAAACTGATACAAATAGTGTACCTGTTACTGTAGCTACTGACTGTGATAGTAGTGGAGATGATACCGATATTAAAGGTGTTGATAGTGAAGCCCTAGGTTTATTTGAGAGGCAGAAGAAGTTTGAGGTAACTGACCAACTTGATAGGTATAAAACATTAAAAAAAGTTATGACTTTCAAAGATCATGCTGTAGCTAAGGAGGTTATTGGTTTTAATGCCGTTTCTAATAAGAGGGGCCTTCAGGTAGATAAGAGTGATAGGAGAAGACTTAGATACAACTGTCAGATTGGGTGTCTTTTTAAATGTTCTTATTTCTAAGGATGGCAGAGATCAAGGGGTAAAGATAAAAACATGGAGGGATGAACATGGTTGTGGTGAAGTTTTTGAGAACAGAAGAGCTACTCGTGCTGGTTTAGCACATTATTTTAAGAGAAAGATTCAAAATAATCCTAAGTTTAAGGTTAAAGAGTGAAGGTTGATTTAGAGGATAAATCTAGTTTGAATGTGAGTGATTTAAAGTTAAAAAGGGTGGAGAGAATGGTTTTAGAGAAATTGGAGGACAGTTACTTGGTTGAGTACAACAAGTTGGAGGCATATGCTCAAGACTTGAGAGAAACTAACCCTGGTAATGATGTGGTGATACAGATATCCAAGGATGCTATGGAGGAAGGTAAGAGAAGATTTTTGAGGATGTATGTCTGCTTCCAAGCCCTCAAGAGTGGATTCAAAGCAGGTTTGAGACCTTTTAAAGGTCTAGATGGAACCTTTTTAAAAGGCAAATGTCAAAGAATGTTATTAGTTGTTGTTGCTCAAGATTCTTGCAAGCATATGTATCCGCTAGCTTGAGTTGTGGTGGATAAGAAAATAAAAGGAACATGGCAGTGGTTCATGGAGAACTTAAAGGCTTCTTTTGACTTGAAAGATGGTGAAGGGTATACATTCATGTCAAATATGCAGAAGTTATGTTACCATATGCTCAACATTGTTTTTCTTCAAGATTTTATTATTTAGTTTGTTAATGTAATGTTTCTTCATGTGCAGGGTCTATTAGATGCTGTAAGGAGTGTATGTCCACAATCATATCATAGATATTGTGGAAGGCATATCGAAGCAAACTAGAGTAAAGATTGGAAGACGGGTGAGATGAAAAAATTAATGTGGCGGTGTTCTTGGAGCACATATGAGGAAGAATTTAAGGATATGTTGAAACAATTAGGTGAAATGTCTGAGGATGCTGTCAGAGACTTGCTGAAATATCCTCCAGTAATATGTTGTAGAGCTTACTCTAATACCCAATGTAAGAACCCAATGGTGGACAACAACTTTACAGAGTCTTTTAACTCTTGGATTCTTGAAGCTAGACATAAGTCAATTATGAAGATGTTTAAGGATATAAGAGTGAAGCTGAAGTCTACTGTTAATTTGTTAATTTGTTAATTTGTCTACTGTTGACTAATTGACTAACTGCTTGTTAATTTATCTAACTGATGTAACAGTGAAAGATTAACAACAGCTTGTTAAATACTCTACTGTTGATTAACTGCTTTTTTACTGGTTGATAATTGAAAGTGATGAATCAACTAAAGGATAGAGCATATGAAGTTAGCAGTTGAAGAGGTGAATACAACCCATATGCAATGAAGCTGTACAATGATTACAGAGAGATGGCTTCAAAGTTCAAGAAAAATTTCAACGGAGATAGGGATTTGAAATAAGTGAAGGTGAAGACAGGCACATAGTGATTCTGGAGCAACAAAGGTGCACATGCAGACTTTGGGACTTGTTTGGAATCCTTTGTGCTCATGCTATCAAGGCATTCAACTATAAGAATCTGGACCCAACACTTGGGATTCACTGGTGGTATTCCAAACAAGCTTGGCAGTTGGTGTAACAGCACAAACTGCAACCTGTTAGAGGTGAAAAATTCTGAAAAGTTGAGCCACACCAAGTCATGGAACCACCACCATTAGCAAAGATGGTTGGTAGACCTAAAGTGAGAGGTTCAAGAGAGAAGGATGAAGCTAGGAAAAGGCAAGGAGAATGGTCAACTTCTAGGAAGGGTCTTCAAATGACTTGTAGTTTTTGTGGCAAGCCAAACTATAATAAAAGAAGCTGTCCATTAGCCAATAAGGTATACTTATATTATGTCGTTTATACTTACAATCTATTTTTTTATACTTACAATATACTTTTTATACTTACAGTCCAAGAATGTGCAAGACCACACTCAGACAACTCAAGACCAAGAATCAGAATTTTTCATGGTCACTAATCCTGGTTTTAAAGTACAAGACCAACAAATGCAAAGTCAGGCTAGCCAACCAAGTCAGTTGTCCAATCATCAATCCAGTCAGCAATCCAGTCAGTACACTCAGATGCCATGTCAGCAATCTAGTTAGTACACTCAGATGCCAAGTCAGCAATCCAGTCATTACACTTAGATGCTAAGTCAGCACTACAGTCAGGCAACCCAAATGCCAAGTCAGAATATTCAGACCAGAAGAAGGCTTATTCAAGCAGACTTTGGTGCAGAAGCTGACTCTGTTTTGAGGCCTAAGGTTGTCTATGATATTAAGACTATACTTCAGTATAAGAATCAACAAAATTCTGGGATTAGGAAAATACAATTCACAGGAGATCACACTGGTAGCTCACAACCAACAAAACTGCCATACTTCCCAAAGAGAACTACCTGGAAGGGAAATGAGGCAATGACTATAGCTCAACTACTGGGTGTGAAGGAATAAAAGATTAGTAAACTTAAAGCTAGAAAAGGCAAGGGGAGGGGCAAGGGGGAGTAATGTAACAAGAAATGATGAATATAATATATATTTAAATCCTTTTTTGCATGATTGTTCGACTACATGATGTTTGTTCGTGTTCGAGGATTATAGACAGGTAAATGTTGTGACAGTGGTACAGGTTTTTGGATCACACATTTACTTGTCTAATAGCAATATTTTATTGGGCTTAGGTTTTGAAACAATGTATATTTGCTACTCGATTAATGAAAATGTTCTTCTTGTCTATCTATAAGAGATGATTCTATTTGACTTAGTGATTTTTCGTGTATGCAAAAAGTTGTATGAGAGTGAAGGATAAACAAAAAACTTTACTTTATACCAAATAAGCAACCATTACAACTGCAGCATTACAACATCTGCAGAGTTACAACATCTGAACCAAATCGATAAACATCTATAAAATTACAACATCGACAAAATTACAAAATAACCTAATTACACTACATCATCTTGAAAACTAGCACCAACACAAAGACAACCCAAGAAAACACAATAAACCACTTCATCATTTGTAGTTTATCCTCCATCCTAACGACATTCTCTAAGTTTGCTGAATTAATTCCCTACACCTCTTCCATTATTTTCTCCATTTTCAGTCTTTCAGTAGAAACAATATCTTCCAAGTTAGCCACTATCTTCTTTAGATAGTTTCTTTCAACTTCCATTGACTTCAGTGAAGTATTCAAGTTATTGATTTAACATAGTCACATGTGGTGGCATCTCTTTATCCTGCCAATCCACAAACCACACGAAGCTTCCTCGTCAAAATGAGGGCATTTGTAGAATCGATGACCACTGTTCAAATGAGTCTTAGCCACAAAATAATTTGCAATTAAACCACAACCACAACGACGCAATGAACTAGAAGAGACAAAATTTTCAGACATTTGAATTTTTTGTTAATCAATAAAGGCACAACTTTTACAGCCAACCACAAGATTCGAAGGAAAAAGACAAGAATTAATTAGTTGAAAAAGAGAAACCTTGGGGAAGAAGATTATATGAGCAACCTGATGACCTAGATTCTAAATTGGGGAGAAGACGAGTAAAATACTTGAGTATCGGGTTAAAAGAGTGGGTATAAGGTAAGAAGAGTGGGTCAGATCGGTTAAATGAGTCAAAATTTACCCAAAGACAATTTCAGCCCCACAGAGCCACGTGGCCAAATAAAAGGATGTCACATCATTTAATGAGAGCCCACATGTACTGCCGTTAGTCGCAGAGGCACTTTTGAGAATATAATTAATGTCATATATATTTTCAGATGGATAGACAGACCGGGGGAGGGGGGAGGGAGGATTTATACACCATTTAGCAACAATAGGGATACTTTAAGTCCTTTTCTGATGATAAAATTCAATTAATTTCTCTCTACGGCGCCGATGACAATTCTTTCTCATACGAACTAATTAACCTGACTATAACTCGCAGCATGAATGATCCATGTGAAAATATGCATAACATTGAAATTTTATATTTTCTCATTATTAATCTTATTCATTTGTGTTTATAGCAAACTTATGTCAATAGTAATTTTTTTCTAGTAAAAATATAAATGAAATAGTCGCTAATGTTATAAGGATCGTTGTATTGCTTTGAATCAAGCATCGCATCGTATAAGACTAAAATAATTTGTACAAACAACATGTACTTACCCCAAGTATACCAAGAGACCGAGCACATTTTCTGTCACATCATCACTCAAGAATGTATTTATACCATTTCAAAAATGTCCAGCGAGTAATAGGACCCCATAAAAATCGAGTGTTTAATTGAAATCAGCCTGAAATTCAAAGGGTACTTACACCTTTTCCGTATTGAAGAGATTACATGTCTCATTGAGCAGGCCATGATAGTTTATACTGTTTCCCAAAAACCAAAATGTTAAAAGGGGTTAAGTTATATTTCTTCTAAATTCCAAATAAATAAAATAGGTTGTGTATTTTACTTCGTTTAATGTTTTAATGGGTATATCTCTCAGTATGGAACAGAAAACAATCTTACTGCAAATAAAACAAATTCAGATTCATCCAATGAAAAAATATTTTCTATAAATTCAGAAAACAATCTAACTGCAAGTACATAAATAATTAGGCACGCCATCTTTGTACACTTTTGTCACGATCCGGAAATCCCACCCTTGGGATTGTGGCGATGCCTAATATTTCACTTGTTTGGTAAGCCAAGATTAGAATAGTTTATCCATTTCTAACAGTTCAAATTAAATAATAATAAGAAAATCGAAATAGCTGAAATAAATTCCGAAAGAAAGTGCAAAAAAAATAACAACTGAAATATCTAATACAACCCGAATCTAGAATCACAAGTGCACGAGCTACTAGAAGTTCTACACATAGAGTCTGAAATAAATATAATTATTTAGAATGAAATAAAAAGTAAAGGAGAAAAGAGGAAGGGGACTTCAAGATCTGCAGACGTTAGCAGATCTACCTCAAGTATTCGAATGATAATCTGAGCTAGTGCCCCTCACGTATAGCTGGGACCAGTACCAAAATCAACACAAGAACTGCAGAGTGTAGTATGAGTATAACCGACCCAATGTACTCCGTAAGTGTCGAGCCTAACCTCAACGAGGTAGTGACGTCGCTATAACAGGACACTCACGTAATAAACCTGTACAACATAGATATATGTACCAAACAACAGGAAAATAGAGATTTAATATGTACAATTGGGAAGGAACATGCGAAAGGAAAAACAAATATGATAACTACAACAGGAATGACAGCACAAGACAGTCAAATAAGTCATCAACCAAGGAGGACCAATAACATACGATATGAAAATGACACGGCATCACCCTTCGCGCTTTACTCTCAACCTTACCATAAACTGATGCCATAAGAGAAATGAAATGGAAAAACATCACCCTTCATGCTTTTACTCTCGTCCTCACCATGTAATAGTGAATAGCTAATATAGATTTGCATGGCATCACCATTCGTGCTTTAACTCTCTTCCTCACCATGATTAATCAGTAATTAAGGTAATGAAATGGCACGACATCACCCTTCGTGCTTTAATACTCTCCCTTGCCATGTCGTGATGAATACACAAATTCGGGAGATAAATAATGCAAGGGATGTAATTTACGTCAATTATGATTCCAAAATACCAACCCTCAACTTTCACATACTCAATCATTACCAATTATTCCATGAATACGGAAAGGACGATCAAATAAGTAATAATTTAATCTAAGTATGGATGTCATAAATAAAGAGGAAATAAATCACAAGGAAACAATTTCTGCCCGCATGCTTTGACCCAACAACAACGCATAAGTATTCGTCACCTCACATATATGTTGTACCCACACATTAAACACGTAGCAAATAGGCAAACAAGTCCTAATCCCTTAAGGCAAGGTTAACCACGACACTTACCTCGCTCTGCAACCAATTCAAAGTTCAATTACGGCCTTGCCTTTCGAACAAGCTTCCAAACCAACTAAATCTAGCAAATTATCAACGAAACAATTCAAAATAAGCCTTAGAAACTACCCACGAATGAAAGGGGTTCAATTTAATCATTATTGAAAAAGTCAACAAAAGTCAACCACGGGGTCTGCTTGGTCAAAACCCGAGGTTCAGACCAAAATCCGATCACCCATTCATCCCCGAGCCCGATTATGTAATTCAATTCGAAATCCGACCTCAGTTCGAGGTCTAAATTTCAATATTACAAAAATTCATAATTTTACCCAAATCCCTAATTTCTACCATGAAAATTCCTAAATTTAAGGCTGAAATCTTATGAAATGTAATGAAAAATTGAAAGAAAGTAGATTAGAGTCACTTACCAATGAATTTAGGAGAAAAGCTCTTGGTCAAATTGTCTCTAAGGTGATTAGGGTTCAAAATTTGAAAGAATGAGTTAAAATCCCATTTTTCTCAGCTTTTGACCAGGGGTAAATGTTGCAATTGCGACATGGGATTTGCAATTACGAACCCCAAAAATGCGAAAAAGTCTTCGCAAATGCGAAGGTTTCACACCTCTGTTGCCATCACAAATGTGAATAATTTGTTTGCAATTGCGAACATGATGCTCCCGCAAAAGCGACAGAAATCTCGGAAATGCAAGAACCCCAGTCCCAGCCCATGCTGGCAAATGCGAAATTTCCTTCGCAAAAGCGATGCTCGCATTTGCTAAGCCTACAGTCCAGCACCAATGAAACTTGCACCAGCTATGATTCTAAGTCCAAAACCACTTCGAAGCCTATCCGAAATTCACCCGAGCCCTCAGAGCTCCAAACCAAACATGCACACAAGTCCAATAACATCATACGAACTCACTCGCGCGATCAAAGCACCAAAATAACACCTACAACTACGATTCAGACACCAAAATGAATGAAATTTTCACTGAAGCTTAAAAACTTTCAGTATTTCAACAGGACATCTGAATTACGTCAAATCAACTCCGTTTTGCACCAAATTTTGCAAACAAGTCATAAATACAGAAATGAACCGATACCAAGTTTCAAAAATAAAATTCAAAACCGGTAGCAATAAAGTCAAACTTCGGTCAAACGTATTAATTCTTTAAACCCTCAAGCCTCTAGTTTTCAATAAATTGTGATAATTCGAGCTAGGGACTTCCAAATTTGATTTCGGGCATATGTCCAACTCCCAAATCACGATACGGACCCACCGGGATCGTCAAAATACTGATCCGGGTCTATTTGCTCAAAATCTTTATCGGTGTCAATTTAAATGAGTTTTAAAGCACGATTTTATATTTTCGTCAATTTTTCACATAAAAATCTTTTGAAAAAAGTTACGAACTACGCACGCAAATCGAAAAAGATTAAACAGAGCTAATCAAGGTTTTAAAACACTAAATTGAGGGTTAAAGCTATAAATGGCCTATCGGGTCATTACATTTTCCGCCTCTAAAATAATTGTTCGTCCTTGAACGGACGTAGAAAAGTACCTGGACTGGTGAAAAGGTATAGATATCTACTTCGCGTCCGAATCGGACTCCCAAGTGGTTACCTCGATCGGCTGGCCTCTCAACTGCACTGGAACTAAAGAATAACTCGTAGACCTCAACTGCATAGAATAGCCATCGGCTCCTCCTCATAAGTCAAATCCTTGTCCAATTGGACTGAGCTGAAATCTAACACATGGGACGGATCACCGTGATACTTTCAGAGCATGGACACATGGAACACTGAATGGACTGCTGATAAACTAGGTGGCAATGCGAGCTTATAAGCTACCTCTCCCACTCTATAAAGATCTCAAAGGGTCCGATATATCTAGGGCTCAACTTGCCCTTCTTTTCGAACCTTATCACACCCTTCATGGGCAAAACCCGGAGCAACACCCTCTCTTCGACCATGAATGCAACATCACGAACCCTACGGTCGGCATAACACTTCTGCCTAGACTGAGTGGTGCGAAGTCGATCCTGAATAATCTTGACCTTATCCAAGGCATCCTTTACCAAATCTGTACCCAACAACCGAGCCTCCCCCAGCTCGAACCATCCAACTAGCAAACGGCACCGCCTCCCGTATAATGCCTCATAGGGAGCCATCTGAATGCTCGACTGATAGCTATTGTTGTAGGCAAACTCCCCAAGTGGCAAAATTTGATCCCAAGAACCCCCGAAGTCCATAACACAAGCGGGAAGCATATCCTCCAATATCTGAATTGTGCACTCAAACTGTCCATTCGTCTGGGGCTGAAATGTTATGCGCAACTCAACCTGCATGCCCAACTCAAGCTGTAGTTCCCTCCAAAAGTGCAAGGTGAACTGCGTACCTCGATCAGAAATGATAGACACGAGCACACCATGAAGAAGGACGATCTCGCGGATGTAGATCTCGGCTAACCGCTCTGAAGAATAGGTAACTGCCACATGAATGAAATGTGCTGACTTGGCTAACCTGTCCACAGTGACCCAAACCACGTTGAACTTCCTCTAAGTCCATGGGAGTCCAACAACAAAATCCATAATGATATGCTCCCACTTCCACACAGGAATCTCTAGCTTGTGAAGCAAACTAATAGGTCTCTAATGCTCGTACTTAACTTTCTGACAGTTTAGATTCTGAGCTACATATGCAACTATATCTTTCTTCATCCTCCTCTACTAGTAATGTTGCTGCAAGTCCTGATACGTCTTGGCGGCGCCCGAATGAATAGAATACCAGGAACTGTGTGCCTCCTCAAGGATCAACTCTCGAAACCCATCCACATTGGGCACACAAATACGACCCTGCATCCTCAAAACCCCATCATCTCCAATTGTAACATGCTTGGCACCACCGTGCCGCATCGTGTCCTTAAGGACAAACAAATGAGGATCATTATACTAACGCTCTTTGATGCGCTCATACAAGGAAGACCGAGCGATTGTGCAAGCTAAAACACGATTGGGCTCTGAGATATCTAGCCTCACAAACTGATTGGCCAAAGCCTGAATATCTGCAGCAAATGGCCTCTCACCAATTGAATGTACGCAAGGCTGCCTATGCTCACAGTCTTTCTACTCAAGCCGTCGGCCACCACATTGGCCTTCTCGGGATGATACAAAATGGTGACATCATAATCGTTCAACTGCTCCAACCATCTCCTCTGCCTCAAGTTGAGATCCTTTTGTTTAAACAAATATTGTAGAATCCGATGATCAGTGAATACCTCACATGGCACGCCGTAAAGATAGTGCCTCTAAATCTTCAGTGCATGAATAATGGCTGCCATTTCTAAGTCATGAACAGGTAATTCTTCTCATGAACCTTCAACTGCCGCGACGCGTATGCAATCACCCTGCCATCCCGCATCAATACAGCACCGATCCCAATACGAGATGCATCACGATACACAGTATATGATCCTAAATTGGTGGGCAACACCAACACTGCCGATGTAGTCAAAGTAGTCTTGAGCTTCTGAAAGCTCAGGTCACACTCGTCCGAACATATAAACGGGGCACCCTTCTGGGTCAATCTGGTCAACAGGGCTGCTATAGATGAAAACCCATCCACGAACCAGATCATTGTAGCTGAAGTAGGTCTATGCCAGTTCTGAACAGCCTCAATATTTTTGGGATCCACCTTTACGCCCTCTGCCAATACAACATGTCCCAAAAAGGCGACCGAGTCTAACTAAAACCCACACTTTGAAAATTTGATTGGCTATCTCTCAGAGTCTGAAGTACAATCCAAAGATGCTACTTGTGCTCCTCTCGGCTGCGCGAATAGATCAAGATACCATCAATGAATACAATCACAAAAGAATCCAAGTAAGGCTTGAACACCTGGTTCATCAAATCCATGAATGCTGCTGGGGCATTTGTCAACAAACGACATCACTAGGAACTCATAATGCCCATACCGAGTCAGAAAAGCTGTCTTAGGGATATTCGATGCCCTAATCCTCAACTGATGGTAGCCAGACCTAAAATCAATCTTCGAAAACACTTTGGCACCCTAAAGCTGATCAAATAAGTCATCAATCCTCAGCAACGAATACTTGTTCTTGATAGTGACTTTGTTCAACTGTCGATAGTCTATACACATCCTCATCGACCCATTCTTCTTTTTCACGAACAACAGGGCGCTTCCCAAGGCGAGACACTAGGTCTAATGAAGCCCTTATCAAGTAAGTCTTGCAACTGCTCCTTCAATTCCTTCAACTCCGGTGGCCCCATACGGTATGGTAGAATAGAAATGGGCTGAGTGCCTCGAGTTAAAACAATACAAAAGTCAATATCTCTGTCGGGTGGCATCCCCGACAGATATGCAGGAAACATCTCTAGAAACTCACGAGCAACTGGCACTGAATCCCTGGAAGGAACCTCTGCACTAGAATCATGGACATAGGCCAAATAAGCTAGACATCCCTTCTCGACCATGCGTCGAGCCTTTATATAAGATATAACTCTGCTAGTAGAATGGCCAGGAGTCCCCCTCCACTCTAATTGAGGCAACCCCGGCATGGCTAAGGTCACCTTCTTGGCATGACAGTCCAATATAGCGTCATAAGGTGACAGCTAATCCATACCCAAGATGACATCAAAATCTACCATATCAAGGAGTAGAAGATCTACACTAGCCTCCAGACTCCCAATAATAATCACACACGAGCAATAAATACGATCTACAATAATAAAATCTCCCCCAGGTTCGGACACATACACGGGAGCACTCAAGGAATCACGAGGCACAACCAGATATGCAGAAAAATAAGATGACTCATAGGAGTAAGTAGATACCGGATCAAATAGAACTGAAGCATCTTTATGGCAACCGAGAACAATACCTATAATACCGGCGTCAAATGACTCACCCTCAGGCCTAGCTAGAAAAGCATAACATCGGGGCTAGGCCCGACCACTCTGAATTACGTCCCTGAGACGGCCTCTAGCTTGCTGGCCTCCACCTCTAACGACTTGACCTCCACCTCTGGCTACCTGACCCCTGCCTCTAGCTGGCTGAGCGGGCGGTGGAGCAACTGGTGCTGGAATCATGGCATGAAAGCCCTGCTACTACTCGCTACCCCTGTGACTTAGGGCAAAATCTAGCAATGTGCCTCGGATCACCACAAGTATAACAAGCCCTCAGCTGCTGTGATTGCTGACCTTGGAACTGGCCCAGATGACCTGAATAATCACTCTGATAGCTCTGGATCGGAGGTACGCTAATAAGAGTTGGTGGTGCACTGTAGGCTCGCTGTCCAGAATAAGGCACGTAAGGACCACAACTCCCTGAAGCAATGAGGCACTGTTGAAACTACCGGAATGATAGGGCCTCTTATCTGACACCAGCCCCCTCTCCTGAACATGAACCAACTTGATACGTTTGGCAATATCAACAGCCATCTGGAAGGTAATATCACTCTTTGCCTCTTTGTCCATCTGAAACCTTAAGAGTGTAAGTGAGCCCATTAATAAATCTCCTCACTCGCTCCTTCTCAGTAGGAAGCAAGATAGTGGCATGGCGAGCTAAGTCCACAAATCGAGTATCGTACTGGGCGACGGTCATACCACCCTACTAAAGTCGCTCAAACTGCCTGCGATACTCCTCTGTCAGGGTGACAGAGATGAACTTCTCTAGAAATAGCTATGAGAACCGATCCCAGGTAAGTGCAGGCAATCCAGCTGGTCTAGTCAACATGTAATCTCTCCACCATCTCCGGGTGGAACCAGTTAGCTGAAATGCTGCAAAATCGATCTCATTGGTCTCAACTATACCCATGTTCCGTAGCACCTCGTGGCAACGGTCCAAAAATTCATGTGGGTCCTCGGAAGATGCACTATTGAAATGAACAGAAAAGAGCTTGGTGAACTTATCCAACCTCAACATAGTCTCAGAAGATAAAGCAGGCCTATCACCGACCGGTGCCACAACAATCGGCTGAACTACCCTAACTGGCGGGGCTGCAAGAGTCTGAAATAGGGGAGCCACTTGCTCCGTAGTGTGAGTAGCAAGATTTTGTGCTCCTCCCCTAGCCCGAGCGGCTGGTGCCACCGAAAAAGTACCGGTCTGGGCCACACTCTACATAAGGCCCACCAAACGGACTAGAGTGTCTTGAAGCACTAGAGTGGCTATGAACCCCTTCGGGACTTGAGCTAGTCCAACAGGTACAGTCTGAGCTGGGACCTCCTCATCAAAATCTACCTAAAGCTCCACTGTTGGTGCTGCTCGAGCTCTAGATTGAGCTCTGCCTCTGCCACAACCTCGGCTTCGACCTTTGCCCCTAGTCATAGCTGCCACAGGGGGCTCCGGCTCCTGTCCGACGGTAGATGCAGTGCGTGTTCTCACCATCTGCAAGAGAACAAGAATAGAAGGTTTCAATCATCAATGATAGAATAAAATCGCACAACAGAGTAAGAAAGAAGTGACATTTTTCCTAAACTCCATAGCATCTGGAAGATAAGTACAAACGTCTCCGTACCGATCCTCGAGATTCCACTAATCCTGCCCGTGACTCGTGAGACCTAGGCAGCCTAGTGTTTTGATACCAAATTGTCACGACCCAAAAATCCCACCCTCTGGACTGTGATGGCGCTTAACATTTCACCTACTAGGCAAGCCAATGTTAGAATAGTTTATCCATTTTTAACAGTTCAAATTAAATAATAATAATTAGGCAACCGAAATAGCTGAAATAAATTTCGAACGAAAGTGGGGAAAAATATAACAACTAAAATACCTAATAAAGCCCGAATCTGGTGTCACAAGTGCACGAGCTACTAGAAGTTCAACAAATATAGTCTTAAATAAATACAACTGTTTTGAATGAAATGAACAGTAAAGGAGGAAAGAGGAAGGGAACTTCAAGGTCTGCGGACGTCAGCAGATCTACCTCAAGTCTCCGAATGATAATCCGAGCTAGTGCACCTCGCGTGCAGCTGGGACCAGTACCAAAATCTGTACAAGAAGTGAAGAGTGTAGTGTGAGTACAACCGATCCAATGTACTACGTAAGTGTCGAGCCTAACCTCGACGAGATAGTGACGAGGCTATGATAGGACACTCACGTAATAAACTTGTACAACATAGATATATGTACCAAACAACAGGAAAATAGAGATTTAATATGTACAATTGGGAGGGGACATGCGAAAGGAAAAACAAATATGATAACTAGAAGTGGAATGACAACACAAGACAGTCAAATAAGTCATCAACCAAGGAGGAAAAATAACATACGATATGAAAATGGCACGACATCACCCTTCGAGCTTTACTCTCAACCTTACCATAAACTGATGTCATAAGAGAAATGAAATGGCAAAACATCACCCTTCACGCTTTTACTCTCGTCCTCACCATGTAATAGTGAATAACTAATATAGATTTGCATGGCATCACCCTTCGTGCTTTAGCTCTCTTCCTCACCATGATTAATCAGTAATTAAGGTAATGACATGACACGAAATCACTCTTCGTGCTTTAACACTCTTCCTTACCATGTCGTGATGGATACACAAATTTGGGAGATAAATAATGCAAGGGATGCACTTTACGTCAATTATGATACCAACCCTCAACTTCCACGTATTCAATCATTACCAATTATTCCATAAATACGGAAAGCACGACCAAATTAGTAATAATTTAATCTAAGCATGAATGTCATAATTAAAGAGGAAATAAATCACAAGGAAACAAGTTCTACCTGCATGCTTTGACCCAACAAAAACGAATAAGTATTCGTCACCTCATATGTACGTTGTATCCACACATTAAACACGTAGCAAATAGGCAAACAAGTCCTATTCCCTTAAGGCAAAGTTAACCACAACACTTACCTCGCTCTGCAACCAATTCAAAGTTCAACTATGGCCTTGCCTTTCTAACAAGCCCCCGAACCAACCAAATCTAGCAAATTACCAACTAAACGATTCAAAATAAGCCTTAGAAACTACCCACGAATGAAAGAGGTTCAAATAGATCATTATTAAAAAAGTCAACAAAAGTCTAACCCCCCGGGCTACTTGGTCAAAACCGGAGGTTCGGACCGAAACCCGATCATCCATTCACTCCCGAACCCAGTTATGTAATTCAATTAGAAATCCGACCTCAATTCGAGGTCTAAATTTCAATTTTACAAAAATCTCTAATCTACCTAAATCCCTAATTTCTACCATGGAAATTCCTAGATTTAAGGTTGAAATCTTGTGAAATGTAATGGAAAATTAAAAGAAAGTAGATTAGAGTTAGTTACCAATGAATTTAGGTAGAAAAGCTCTTGGGAAAATCGTCTCTAAGGTGATTAGGGTTGAAAATTTGAAAGAATGAGCTAAAATCTCGTGTTTCTCAGCTTTTGACCAGGCGCAGATGTCGCAATTGTGACTTGGGGTTTCGCCTCGTAAATGCAAAAAAGTCTTCGCAGATGCGAATGTTTCACACCTCTGTTGCCATCGTAAATGCGAACAGTTTGTTCGCAATTGCAAACATGATGCCCTCGCAAATGTGAGAATCTCAGTCCCAGCCCATGCTCACAAATGCGAAGTTTCCTTCGCAAAAGCGAGGCTCGCATTTGTGAAGCCTGCAGTCCAGCACTAGATGATACTTGCACCAACTATGATTCTAAGTCCAAAACCACTCTGAAGCCTATTCGAAATTCACCCGAGCCCTCGGGGCTCCAAATTATACATACACACAAGTCAAATAACATTATACGAACTCGCGTGCACGATCAAAACACCAAAATAACACCTAGAACTAGGATTCGGACACCAAAACGGATGAAATTTTCAATGAAGCTTAAGAACTTTCAGTATTTCTACCGGACATCTGAATTACGTCACATCAACTTCGATTTGCATAAAATTTTTTAGACAAGTCATAAATACAGAAATGAACCGATTCCAAGTCCCGAAACCAAAATTCGGATCTGGTAGCAACAAAGTCAAACTTCGGTCAAACTTATTAATTATTTAAACCGTTAAGCTTCTAGTTTTCAATAAATTGCGATAATTCGAGCTAGGGACTTTCGAATTCGATTCCGGGCATATGTCCAAGTCCCAAATCACGATACGAACCCACTAGGACTGTCAAAATACAGATCTGTGTCCGTTTGCTGAAAACGTTTACCGAAGTCAACTCAAATGAATTTTAAAACACGATTTCACATTTTCCTCAATTTTTTCACATAAAAACCTTCCAAAAAAAGATAGAGACTACGCACGCAAATCGAGAAAGGTTAAACGGAGCCAATCATGGTTTTTTTTATTTATAAATATTACACTAGGCTATCTGCGTAGTGTTGATTTTCATATATATATAAACAAAAGTACAAAAATAGAGGGGGGCATAGACCTGACCTCCATATGGGAATGGTGTACATCACTGATCATCCACATTTGATGATCAAGTGTACCTAGATAACTAAGATGAGTTAGACCTATAGTGACGTAATGACTATCTATCTTATACATCGATAGACAGAGCACTGCTGTTTGCTAAGGATCAGTGGGATTATGGAAGAGATGGGGATAAGCCAATGTTGTTGGAAATGTGGTATCATTTGTGGCATTTTGGTGCTGCTTCTGTGATAATTGCTGGAATTGCCTTCTGTGAGAGCACTGATCTTTCTATTGAATCTGGAGTTGATATTGCTTATGTTGTAACAGTTGTGAGAGTGGCTGGGTGTTGCTCCCTTGCGTTCCAAGTATCTAGCTGCTACCTGCACATGCTTAAACTTAATTAGTAGCATAACTGTTGAGGACCAATTTGGATGGCCATCTGATCAATTTGGATTTCCTATGTCTAAAGGCTGGCATGCCCTGCCGATCGAGGCATATCTGTCCCTTTAGATGGACTGGTAAATCCTGATGATCAGTGTAGTGTGTGATAGTGCTCAAGTCATGACTCAGCTTAGCAAGGGTAGCTGGACAGTTTGCTTCCCTCAAAACATGTGTACATTTTAATTCCTGACAGTGTCGAGTGAGTTTAACTACATCTGCTACCAGCATACTGATAGTCCAGGGTGGATTTGAACTACCAGTTAGCCAATGTACCAGCAATTGTGAATCACTTTCCAAATGGATTTTTGTATATCCATTTCCAATACACCAGTGCATACCAATGTAGGCTGCTTCTGTTTCTGCTTGGTTATTTGTAGCTTCTCCTAATGGGCTTGCGATTGCATGAATAAGGTGTCCATGATGATCCCTAACTATGATTCCTGCCCCTGCTTTCCCCGGGTTTCCTAAGGCACTACCATCAGTGTTGATTTTCACATAGCCTTGTGATAGCCTTTGCCAGTACACTTGCTGGACAGTGAGCTGGTGTCTGAGGCTTTCAATGACAGGGTATGTCTCTATCCAGTTTGATGGCCAGTTTATATTGGGGTATGATGTTCTAAGTAATAGAAGAAGGTCAGCTGTGATAGAATACAGTGTTCTAGTCACTGGAGATGTTTTCCTTCCATACTTAGCTGAGCATCTGTTCTTCCACAAGCTCCAACATATGATGATTGGCAAGGTATCTATGACTAGGCTATGCACCTCATTTTCCTTTTTCAGAAGCCACCATTTCATTAAGTGCGTTTTCAATGATTGTCTATGGTCAAGGATTCCTACTGGTCCATTGAAGTACTTCCAGACAATTTTAGCAAAATGTCCACTGTGGAAGATATGCTCCACTGTTTCCGCACCAGATCTGATGCAGTATGCACACCTTGTGACACTGGGAGACCCAAAAATGGCCGTCCTATCATCTGTAGGAAGCTTATTTCTCAAAGCTCTCCACAAGCAGAACGACCATTTGAAGGGGATCTTTTTGTGCCATGTCATCTTGTTTGAAAAGAGAATCTGGTTTTTATCTCTTAACATTGACCATGCCGATGAACAAGAGAACTCACCAGAGGTGGATGGTTGCCATATTGGTCTATCTCTGAGACCGGGTTTATAATGTATTTTGGTTTGGAGGATGATGGGAATCATGGCCTCAGGTGCCATTTGATTGAGTTTTCGAATGTCCCATTGTCCTCCACTCCAAAATTCTGAAACTCTAATGTTACCTGGCCTGCCTCCTATCTGTCTATAACCGGCTAGGTATCCAATACCTAGCCAGTTATCCCACCAGAAACTGACGTTTCCTGAATGCAATCTCCATTTGATGTGAGAATCAGCAGTCTTTTTGGTGATCATCATTCTTTTCCAGGACTGCGATTGTCCAGAATTCCATTTTTTGGACATGGGATGGGATCTTTGACAGTATTTGGCAAAAAGAAACTCAGTCCACAGTGTGCGTTTGGTTCTGAAATTCCACCATTGTTTGTATTCCATGGACTTACAAATTTCAACGATGGATCTCAAACCAATGCCCCCTTCTTCTTGTGGGTAAGTTACTTTTTGCCATGATGCCCAGTGGTACTTATTCCTCTCCTTGTTCATCCCCCAGAAGAATTTGTCGGCTAGTTTCTCAATCTGTTTAAGAACTGCCTTTGGGGTTGTGATAGCAGAGAGCAGGTGTATGGGAAGGGATTGGAGAACATGTTTTATTAGAGTCAACCTACCACCATAAGACAGCATTCTACCATGCCATCCTTTAATCCTGCCTACTACCTTAGTGATGATGCAGTTGAAATGCCTAATTCTCTTCCTGCCTGTGTACAGGGGGCATCCTAGATAGGTAATAGGTGAATCTTTTCTGGTGAACCCTGTCAGGCGGTGAATTCTCCTGTTGGTGTAATGGAACACAGAGGAAGCAGTCATGAAATGGCTTTTATTTTTATTAATTTGTTGTCCAGATGCCAGTTCATAATTCTGCAACACTCTCATGATCTTCAGCAATGAGGTTTTACATCCAGAGGTGAAGATAATCACATCATCTGCAAAGCTCAGATGTGTGATTTGAGGTCCTCTCCTCTCCATGTAAAGTCCATTAAAAAATTGATCATGTGTGAGGTTGTTAAGCATTTGGGATAGCAATTCTGCTCCCAAAATGAAGAGTGAGGGGGCCAAGGGGTCACCCTGCTTAAGAACTCTGGTGGAATGGAAAAAACCATATCTGGTTCCATTAACTACGACAGAGTACCAATTGTTTGACATTGTTCGCCAGACCATGTCAATGAATGTTTCCCCGAATCCCATCCTTCTCATCATGAGACATGTGAAGGACCAGGATACCCTATCGTATGCCTTGGCCATGTCCAGCTTTATGACTACATTAGCACCTCTGTTGGGCTTTTTGATCCCTTGAACAATTTTTTGTGCAAGCATAATGTTCTCTGAGATGCTTCTGCCTTTTATAAAGCCGGACTGGTTTGGGGAAATAATTCTAGGGAGGATAGGAGCAAGCCTCAAGCTGAGGATCTTAGACACAATCTTGTTGAGGAAATTGCTCAAGCTTATTGGTCTAAACTCAGATAGAGTATTGGGGAACTCTACCTTGGGTATTAGAACCAAACATGCTTGAGTCATGTATCTGGGCATGGATTGGCCACAAAAGAAGGCTTTCATCACGTTTAGGAGGTCGACTTGGATGATATCCCAGCAAAATTGGAAGAACTTCCCATTGAATCCATCCGGCCCTGCAGCACTAGTTGGACTCATCGAGAAGACTGCATGTTTTAACTCTACCATAGTAGGTTCTTTGCTAAGATTATCATTGTCTTCCTCTGTAACCTGTGGCGGGATGTAGGATTGAAAGTCATCTCTAATAGATCCCCCAGTATCAGTGAACAAATCTTGGAAATGCTGGCAGGCTGCCTGCCCAATTGCTTCATCTCCAATGATCCATTCATTGTCCTCAGTCCTGATTTTGTGTATGTAGAGTTTCCTCCTTCTACCTCTAATCAGGCTGTGGAAGTATTTAGAGTTGGCATCCCCTTCCTTAAACCATTGCAATTGTGTTTTTTTCTTCAGAACAGCCTCCTCAGTCTTCAAGTGCTTGATGTACTGAGTTGTGAGTTCGTAGGCTGCTAATCTGTCTGTTTCTTTGTTGGTCCTTGCCCAGGTTTCCTCTGCCTCCCTGACTTTTTCCTCAAAGTCTTTGACTTTTTGGAAAATGTCCCCATACTCCTCTCTCGACCATTTGGAGAGTGCATGGCTTAGGAGTTTGGCCTTCTGGTGGAAGATCCACATTGGATTTCCCAAGACAGGGGTGTTCCAGATTTGCTGCACCAGTGGCATGAATGTTTCATTTCTGTCCAGCAATTGAGGAACTTGAAGTACCTAGTGATATTAGTCCGTCAGTCATTCAATTCCATGAGGAGCGGGGAATGATCAGAGACTGCAGATGACAAATGTGTGATGGTGGTAGCGGGATGTGCTGCCAGCCAGCTATCATTTGCTAATCCTCGATCTAATCTTTTCCAGACTATTGATTTAGGACCTCTACCATTTGACCAAGTGTACTTGGATCCATAGTAGCCAAGATCAGTAAGACCGCAGTCTTCTATCATGCTCAAGAATTCCAAGCTTTTGTTTATTTGGTAGGGGATGCCCCCAATCTTCTCTTCAATGGTGGCAATGACATTGAAGTAACCTACAACACTCCACGGAACAGAGGTTATAAGGGACCTGGACCTCAATTTGTCCCACAATGGCTTCCTCAATACGGGTTTACATTTGGCATAGACAACTGTTAAACACATTCTTTGAAGAAGTGCAACATGTGTCAGCTCTATTGTAATCTGCTGTTCATCCTGGTCCAGGACTGTGCCAGTGAAGTCCTTGTCCCAGAACAACCAGATCTTATTGTTGGAGTTTGAGGTTGCGCATTGCATGGCAAGCTGGTTTTTGAATTGGTCGATGTGTGAAGTGTCCAGAAAGGGTTCCAAGGCAGCTATGATGGACAAGTTGTGGGAATGCCTCAATGTTTTGAGCCTCTCAATGGCTCTAGAGGTTCTGATACCTCTGACGTTCCATATGAGTGTGCTAATCATCAAAACTGGGTAGGGGGGTTGATTTTTGATGGTATGCTGCTGCTCCTAGCAGCTCTACTCCTTGTTAACCTGAGCGATGGGTGATAAGATCTGGGGCATAAGCCATGGTCGTGGATTATATCCTGTTCATACTATCCCCCGTTGAAGGTATCTATTAGGAGGTTACAATGTTGATCCTCCTCAGATGCCTCACTGAGGTCAGTATCTTCCTCAACTGTTCCACTCATTTCGTCTTTAGAAAGGATGGGTCTGTATTCATCGAAGAAATAAGAGTGTTTGTTGGGCGGGCACAATTCAATGGGGTCTATGCTTGGAATTGTGTTCTGGTGCTGTGGAGGTGAGGGTGCTTTTTCATTAGTTTCTTCCTCTTGCTCTTGAAGCAGAGGCTGAGCCAATGAGAGATCTGAGACAGCATCCTTGTAGGATAGTGTCTTAGCTGCAGGAGCATCCTGTGCTTTCTTTGTTAACTGGTCAGTTGGGCTTTGTACCAAAGGAGTGGAAAGCTGGGAAGTTTCTGCAGGTTCACTGATATGATTTGAGGCCTCGAGCAGGTCCACGTTATATTATGGAATTTGTTGGTATGATCGGACGGGGTCCCGGGGGCCTCGGGTGTGCTTCAGATGGGCTACGAGCCATTTTCTCATGTTTTGGATTGCTGATCTGATATCTGGTGTCCCCTTATATGCGATCGCAAGGTTTAAATTGTGTTCGCATAGCATGTTCTTGTGGCTGGCATATTTTCTTCTTCGTGTTCGCAGTTAAGAGGTCACGATCGTGTGCCTTTGGAAAGCTACCTCATCGCGTCCGCATAGTTTGGTCGCGATCGTGTTGTGTGTGACCAGGATGGGGGAGGCTATGGGTGTAAGCCTTCATGTTCGCAGAGTGTCATCGCGTCCACGTGGCTTTAGGGCTTTGGTGCATCACGTTCGCATCTCCCTTTTCGCGTTTGTGTAGCACATCCTTGGCAGCTGATGATTTTCTTCTTCGCGATCGCATATGAATTTCCGTGATCGCGATGCATATTACCTGGGCAGAAATATAAAGTACTCTATTTCGAGGGCTTTTGATATTTTATCACTTTTTTGGGTTAGAGAGCTCGGTTTTGGGCAATTTTGGAGGGGATTTTCATGCTTTGAATTGGGGTAAGTGTTCTTCACTAGGATTTATTATATTTCATGATTCTATTTTTGGTTTTATCATTGAATTAGTGGTTTGAGTTGGGGAAAATTAGAAATTTTTATAAAATCTTTCTAAAATGTAAAATGAGGATTTGAAGGCCGATTTGATGTCGAAATTGGATAATTTAGGTATGGTTGGACTCGTATCGGAATGTGTGTACAGATTTTGTAAATTTTATCGGGTTCCGAAGTGCAAGCCCGGGGTTGAGTTTTTAGTTTTCATTAAAGTTCGAAGCTTTATTACCCTGAATTGTTTCCTATGATTTTTATTTTTGATATTGAGTTATTTTGGCTAGATTTGAGCCGTTTGGAGGTTTGTTTTACACTAGAAGGTCGTTTAGAGTATTGATTTGGCTTTCTTGAGGTAAGTATCTTGCTAACTTTTTGTGGCGGAACTACCCCTTATGATTTGAGTCGTTTGTGCTAATTTGTGTCATGTGAAAGCCGTGTATACAAGGTGACAAGTACGTACTCAGACTTATATGTGGAAATTGACTAGCCTAGACTCTTAGGCTTCTTGCATGTATTTATTTGGGATTTCTAGCACATTTTATATCTATTAGTTGTCTTATTTACTTTTGCATGCTTTATCTGAAGTTGTTGTTACACGTCGCATCCTTTACTTGAAGTTATTACCTCTTTTATCATTATATGACTTCCTTTATTGTTGAGTTACTCTTAATTGAAATTGTTGTTACATGATATCCTTTTTGTTGCCGAGTTATTCTCATGCATTTTGACGTATTTGCTAGTTCGTCCCATTTCTTTCATTGTTAGCCTATTTCTAGAATTTGAAGTTTGTTTTTTCATGAAAATACCTTCATTATCGAGTTTATCGTCAAGAAATTAACTGAAGTTGAAGTTATTGAAAATCATTAATATATTTTAAATGAAGTCGTGTTTAAGGGAGTGTTGTTCATAGTTGATTTACTTTCTTTTTCATTTTGTTGTTATTGAGATACTATGCACATTGTGTTTGAGTCATGGGCTATTTGTCGTGGAGATATTGATATTGTTGGTTTTTTAGAAGGTTCTGGCCTATGGGCACTTGCGGTACAAGTTGATATGTCGTGTCATTGTGATGTAGCACATGTGAATTGTTGTGTGGATTGGTTGTTGTTTTACGAAGTATAAGGGTGGCAGTTCACCGTTGTTGTTATGCGGGGCATAAGGGTGGCATCTCACTATTGTTGATTGTGTGTTTTTACGGGTAGCTATTGTGCTATTGTCTGGGCGGAGCGATAATGGTGGCTATTATGCGGAGTGATACGGGTGGCTAATGATATTGTCAATCCAGAGTGATGCGGGTGGCTATCGGAGAGATAAGGGTGGCAATGTCAGGGATAATGTGTGATGGCCTAGGGGTATTATGTGTATGATATTTGTGTGATGATGTTATTTTCCTTGTACCTCATCACTACTCCACCAAGGTTAGTCTTAATACTTACTGGGTACTGATCGTGGAGTACTCATACTATAAATATGCACATTTTTGTGCAGAGCCAGGTATTGGAGGTATCAGACTGGGGCAGAGTTAGCTTATTGATCGCGAGGATTCAAGGTAGAGCTGCTTGGTCGTCGCAGTCCCTTGGAATC
This sequence comes from Nicotiana obtusifolia, assembly GCA_002018475.1. Lineage (NCBI taxonomy): Eukaryota > Viridiplantae > Streptophyta > Magnoliopsida > Solanales > Solanaceae > Nicotiana > Nicotiana obtusifolia. The sequence continues at coordinate 158,434 of MCJB01039011.1, read as the reverse complement.
CTTTTCGTTCATTGTATTGGCAGCTTTTCATTTGAATAGTATTGTATTTCGATCTTTGGGATCTTTCCATGTATTCAACCAGAGTTCCTGACTCTGTATTACCTAGTCTTTGGAGGTTGTTATGATTATTTCCGCGTAGCCTTATTTCGCTTTTTTCGGTATTCATATTAAACCTTGTTCTAAATTATCCTTGTTAAACTGGCTTAATTGTTGTGTGTAATCGGCTTACCTAGTCTTAGAGACTAGGTGCCATCACGACGCCTATGGTTGGATTTTAGGTCGTGACATGTTTAATCATTTATATGACTACGTGAACTTCTTGAATCATGCTAGAGATCATGTGTAGGTTTTGATTTCCTATTTAACTTGATACTCGTCATTGTATGGCTTATCCACCTAATTTGAGCTGTAATTGTACACTTCGCACATGCATACATATTAGTATGCTATTTGTCCTCGGTTCATGAGTATGTGATTTGATATCCATTGTTCGTATACATGTGATATTGTATATTCTTTCTGTGCAATGGATTGGATTGACAACATGTGAGTGGTTCATGCGGGTTGAGTTATTATAGCATGTGAGATGTCCATGCAATTGTTATGATTATGGCACGTGAGTTGTCCGTGCAATGTGTGGATAAGGACCCCATCCCCCTACGGTCGTCCTCTCATGTTTCTCCTTGATAACATACACACTGGTTATAGAAAACTGATCAGTGTATGGACTTTACATATCTTTTCTATATGCAAACTCCTTGATGTATACATGATTTTTTCGCATATCTTCTCTATATGCTAGCGTCAAAATGTATATATGCATTTTATGCATATCTTCTCTACATGCAAATGTTGACGGGTTATTTGATCTGAAGTGCATATCTTCTCTATATACTGCTTTAATTGATGAAATGATTCACCGTACATATCTTCTCTATGTCAATTCGTGTAACTTGACTTGTTTATTCATGCATATCTTATTTATATGCAAATGTTGACGGGTCATTTGATATCATATGCATATCTTCTCCATATGCTAGACTGATACTTTGTTTATGATGCTTGTGCATATCTTCTATATGTGCACTGAAGGCCTTACCTATACTTTGTGCTTAGATTTCGGTACTATTGCTGCATACATGTATATTTATGAACTAAAGTGTGTATCTTTTGACTTAAAACCTCGTCACTACTTCACTGAGGTTGGTCTTGATACTTACTGAGTACATGAGGTTGGTTGTACTCATACTACACTTCTGTACCATGTATGCAGATCTTGGAGGTGAGCTATTGTGGATGACGAAGGCCAGCATTGAAGATATACCAACATTCTAGATACAAGCTACCACTTGTTCATGGTAGTGTAGAACTTATATGTATGTTTATGTAAATTTCAAATAGATGATATAATCTTTCTTCCCATCAGGGTGGTATTCATATTATTATTCTTAGTCGCTTATGACTTGTACCACCAATACTTGAGATAGTGATTTTTGCATTCTTATATATAATTTATTTATGGATACCCGTTCAAGTTATGTTATATACTATTTGGCTTACCTAACAGGTTGGGTCAGGTGTCATCACGACTATGTGGGATCGTGACATATTTAGAGATAGAAAAGGCAAATTTCAAAGAATAGAGCTAGACCGAGATAAGGTAAGTATGTTGCTTAATCTCAATTTGAGGAAAGTTTTAATAATATGGACATATTTGTAAAGCACTACGCACGATGTATATGCGAGGTGACGAGCGTATATGCGGGCGCCAAGGTTATACCATGTTGAGGGTAGATTTTACGCTTTTTTGTGCTTTGTATGAGATATTATCCTTCTTGTCTTATGACTCATTTGTCTATATGACTAATTGAGCCAAATTATTCATGCTAGAGATTATGTCTAGGCTTTTGATTCATTATTTAGACATGATTGGCTATTTTGTACGTTGTGTTACAAGTTGTAGCTATAGTCATACTTGTGTATACGTATAAATCTCTGCAGGTTTATCTCTTCGTCCATGTGCATCATACATATTTATCTCTTGTTCACATGCATTCATCCCTACGTGTGATTTCTGATGTAGATTGAGTACTTGACACGTGATTTATCCATGCGAATTATATTATGACACGTGAGTTGTCCATGCAAATTATGTTATGGCACACAAGTTGTCCGTGTGGGTTATGTTATGAAAGTTGAGTTGTCCGCATGCCACATGGATTTAGATCCACCCCTCTGAAGTCACGTGATCACTCGTTCTACTTTGGGCCGTGTGTGTGCAATTTGACACGGGGAATGTCAGGGCATGAGGAGTGCTAGTTATTGTAAAGTTTGAGTATTATCATGAATAGATAGTCTAGAATCATGTAGAATTATTCGAATTAATGCTACGTGTTCCACATCTCCTTTATATATGAATTTGATGTATTTGTATATGCTTTTGATCTTGTTATCTGAAAAATCGTGCTTCTAAACTTCTACATTGACCGTGTACCTTATTATTTGTATCAGCTATTTCTTGGTTGTTTCTCTGTTATTGCATAAACTTATGAACTGCACATGTTATATAAAGTGAGTATCTTTTGACTAAAAGCTAGCTACTGCTTCGTTGAGGTTAATCTTGATACATACTGAGTATATGACGTCAGTTATACTCATACTATACTTTTGCACCTTGCTTACAAAATTTGAAGCTGAATTGTTGCGGAGCTCGAGATTGAGCATTGAAGACATTTTAACATTCCAGCCATTAACTACTATTTGTTCATAGTAGTCTAGTGTAACAATCTGACCAATTGTTTTGAGCGTTAGTATACCGTTCCATGGTTTGATACTTTGAGTAGCTTCATATGATGTATAACCTACATGTATGGTTGGTTTTGATTTTCCAGAGGTTCGGGACTAATTTGGAAAAATAATTCTTAATTTGGAAGCTTTAAGTTGGAAGAGTTGATCAAGGATTAAATTTTGAGTAACGAGCTCAGAATCAGAATTTGAGGATTTCAATAGGTTCATATGGTGATTATGGACTTAGCCGTATCTTCATATTTGATTTTGGAGGTTCCTAGAAGGTTCTGGCTCTATTTGTCTAAAGATGGCAAATTGAAGAATTAGAAGGTTTATAACTTTGACCAGGAGTTGATTTTGGTATTATGAACACTATTGGTTTTAAGACCTTCGATAGGTTCATTTGGTTGATTAGAACTTGTGTCCAAAGTTTGGTTGTGATCCGAAACATCTAAGTGTGGTTCAGACGCATTCGACGAAGTTGGAATATTTGAAAGTTAAGAGAATGCTTTGATCTTGGATTCTTGTTTTTAATGTTATTTGTGGTGTTTACATCCTTTGGATAAGTTCGGATAATATATTTGGACTTATTGGTATGATTGGACAGGGTCCCGAGGGGCTCGAGTGTGATTCGGGATGGTTTCAGACCATTTTGGTGATGTTTTGAGTTGCTGGTATTTAGTAGGTGTTAGTGTGCTTCCCGTTCGCGGTCAGAGTGACACATTCGCAAAGAGTGTTTGCGGTGCTGGGTTTGTTGTTCTTCGCGTTCACGGGGAAAGAGTCGCATTCTCATAGTTTTAGGTCCAGGGGTATCGCGTTCGTGAGGGGCTGCCGCGTTCGCGTAGAGTTAGAGCTGGCAGGGAGGATTTAGTCTTCGCATCTGCAAAAGTGTTGCTTGCACTAGAAAAGGAGGGGATTGTTGGCTGTCGTGATAGCGAGGTTGAGGCTGCGACCGTAAAGTGCATTTGGTCAGTGGCTTTGGTTTGTGCTTCACGAATGCGGAGCAATGGTTGCGTTCGCGAAGGTTACTGTTGTGTAGAGCATATAAGTTGTCATTTCGGGGTTTTTATCTTTCTTTCATATATTGAGCCTTAGACATGGTGAGGGGTCATTTTGCTTGGAGATTTTCATATAAGACTAAGGGGTAAGTTATTTCTATTCAATTTTTGTATTATTTCAAGAATCTACATGAATTACTAACACCCAAAACATGGAATTTTGAGATGGAATTTGGGATTTTGACTACACTTTAAGAGTGTATTTTGAGGGGTTGAGTACCGATTTGGAATCATTTTTGGAATCTAATCATATATTTGGACTCGACAAGTTATGGGTCATAGGATTTTGGTGTTGGTTCCAAATTTCGGGCACGCTAGCTCGGGTTGACTTTTGGAAAATTTTTCAAAGATCGAGCCTTTATTGATTGGGATTACTTCTTATGGCATTGGTTGACTTTCTTGTTGATGTTTTGCTAGATTTGAGCTAGTTAGAGGCGATCTCTCAAGGAAGTGCCCTCTTGAAGAAAATTTTCCTAATAAATGATATTGTTTGCTACATGAGAGGGGATGTATGCGAAGTGACGAGCATATATACATGTGCCATGGTTATTATGCTCGGGGTAGATTCTTGATTACTCTATGCCTTTTTTGGTTGTGTGATTCTACGCGTTCTATGCATTTACTTGATTGAATGACTACGTGGGTACAATAGGCCATGCTAGAGATAATATTTAGGTTAATGATACCTAATTTTGAGCATGATGAGCTATTCTTGAGATAATTGAAATACTTGATTTTGACGTAGTCACACGTATATTATGAACATGCTTCAATACTTATTATTCTTGTGTTATGCCTTTAATTGATGTTGTCACGACCCCAATTTCCCACCTTGGTATGTCTTGATGGCACCTAGTGTCTACGACTGGGTAAGCCTAACATGTATAGAGAAATAGCGAAAATAATAATAAAACCTCAAATTTAAACCATTAAACTATCATAATAAATCTCAACAGAACAACTGACAAATAAATCCCAAAATCTGGTGGAACTGAGTCATAAGCTTTATAGAATATTCTAAAACGTCTACCATAACAATATCTGATAATGGAAATAGTAGTAATGTGAAGATAACGGAAGGTGACTTCGAGGCCTGCATACGTCGGACAGGTATACCTTGAAGTCTCCTAGAAGCAGCTAACCAATCAATCTCTAGCGTCCAACACGCACAGACGTACATAGATCTGCACAAAAGATGTGCAAAAGCGTAGTATGAGTACACTACAACGATACCCAGTAAGTATCAATCCTAACCTCGGTAGAGTAGTGACCAGGCCAGGTCAAGACACCTACTAGGACAAGATAAACGAAACAAAATATAATAACGGGAAATAATGAAAGCAGAGAAGTGAATGATGACAAAGAAATTTAGTAACGTAAATAAATGATAGCATTCTTAGCAAAAAGGCAACAAGAAGGAAACTCATAATGAGAACCACAAGTAATCAAATACGGACAAAATTGGTAAGGCAAGGAAGAATAAAGCCAACAAGAATTGTTCAACCAATAAATCTTTGCAATATGAAATGTACAACAAGAATCACAATCGAGATACCGCCTCGTATTCACTTTTCACAGTTTTAATCACAATCTTTCCGTATATCACCGCGTGAGCCTTACATTTAGTTTTGAAAATCATTTTTCCCAAAATAGCTACACACGCCCACCTTATCTCACCGCATGGCTTCAAGTAGTTCCCCTCTTAGCAACACGCGTATCAAGCCCACCTTATCTCACCCCTTGCATATCATCCCCTAGCCTTATACCACCGCATGCGTATCAATATCACAACATGATCACTATCCGCACCACAAGTGCCCATATGCCACAACTTGCCAAAAGAATCAACAATACCAATGTTTCCACAACAAATAGCCCATGGCTCAACCACAATGTGTACAAGAATCTCAACAATAACAAAATAAATGTGAATTGCTCAGCAAGAAGATATCTCAACAATTAACAACTTCACCTCAATGTGAAAATGGCTTTTACAACTTTAACCCCAATAACTCAACAAGAGGATATTCCACAAAATGACAACTTCAAGTAAAAGTAATACAACGATTGAAGAGGTAACAAGACAATAAGGAAGGCAATAACTTCAACTAAAGCATATAAGAGCAAAATAACAAGTAAGAGGTAGAACAAGTATTAACAATGTCAAATAAAGCATGTAAGGGTAGATTAACACATGTTAGAGTAGATTAATAATAAGGGATACAACATGATGACAATTCAATTGAAGGAATGAAAGTAGTCTACATAACCTAAGCCGGTCAAATATCACATATAGCCCGTGTACCCATTCGTCACCTTGCATACACGTATTTCACATAACACAAATAGCACAATCAACCCAAATCAAAGGGGTAGTGCCCCCCCCAAAGTTAGGCAAAATACTTATGTCAACTAGGCCAACTCAACCCTCGAAAATAGCTTTTCCCCAAAAAATTCGCCTCCACACGGCTCAAATCTAACCAAAATGTACTTAATAACATCAATATGCAAGAGAAAACAATTACAATAGATAAAGTTATGATCTTTACACTTCTCCCAAAAAGTCAACAAAAGTCAACCCCAGGCTCACCCAGTCAAAACTCGGGTCTAAGGGTAGATTCCGACTACCCATAACCCCACAAGTCCATATATGTATTTTGTTTTCAAATTCGAGTCCGATTACACCCAAAACCTTTCTAGAACAAAACCAATCAACCCCATAAGTCATAAAACCAAAATTACGCATGTGTGAAGCATCAAAAGTGGAAACGGGGTGCAAATTCACAAAACGACCGATCAGGTCGTTACGTTCTCCCCCTCTTAAAACAAACGTTCATCCTTGAACGTGCATAGAGACATACTTGAAGTGAACTCCACATGTCGTGCTGGGTCTCCCAGGTCGCCTCCTTGACCGGATGACCCCTCTATTGAACCTTCACTGAAGCAATACTCTTTGACCTCAATTTTCGGACCTGCCTGTCCAAGATAGCCACCGGCTCCTCAACATAAGTCAAATCCTTGTCCAATTAGACCGAGTTGAAATCTAATACATGGGATACATCACCATAATACTTCCGGAGCATAGAAACATGGAACACCAGGTGAACCGCCAATAGGCTGGGTGGCAATGCAAGCTCGTAGGCCACCTTACCAACCCTCTCAAGGATCTCAAAAGGACCGATGTACTTAGGGCTCAACTTGACTTTCTTCCCGAACCTCATCTCACCGTTCATGGGTGAAATCTGGAGCAAAACCTCTCTCAAACCATAAATGCTACATCACGAACCTTCTGATAAGCATAACTCTTCTGTCTGGACTGGGCTGTACGAAGTCGATCCTAAATCAACTTGACTTTCTCCAAGGCATCTCAAACCAATCTATGCCCAACAACCTAGCCTCTCCCGGCTCAAACCAACCAATTATGGAATGAAACCGCCTCCCATATAGGGCCTCATAAGGAGCCATCTGAATACTCGATTGGTAGCTGTTGTTAAGGCGAACTCTACAAGCGGCAAGAACTAATCCCAAGAACCCCCGAAATCCATAACACAGGCACGAAGTATATCCTCTAATATATGAATGGTGTGCTGGAACTGCTCGTCCCTCTGGGGGTGAAATGTTGTACTCAACTCAACCCGTGTGCTTAACTCACGATGCACAGCCCTCCAGAAACACAGTGAACTGTGTGCCTCGGTGAGAGATAATGGACACCGGCACACCATGGAGACGAACAATCTCACGGATATAGACCTAAGCCAGCTGCTATGAAGAATAAGTAGTCAGCACCGGGATGAAAGCCGACTTAGGTCAACCTGTCAATAGTCACCCATACGGCTTCAAATTTCTTCAAAGTCCGTGGGAACTCAACAATGAAGTCCATGGTAACATGCTCCCATTTCCACTCAAATCTCAAGCCTCTGAAGCAAACCGCCCGGCCTCTATGCTCATACTTCACCTGCTGATAGTTTAGGCACCGAGCCACAAACTCTACTATATCTCTTCATTCTCCTCCACCAGTAGTGCTGCCTCAAATCCTGATACATCTTAGTGGCTCCCGGATGAATGGAGTACTGCGAACTGTGGGTCTCCTCAAGAATCAACTCACGCAACCCATCCACATTGGTCCACATAATCGGCTCTGCATCCGCGACACCCCGTCATTTCCAATAGAAACCTCCTTGGCATCGTCGTGCTGTACCGTGTCCTTTAGGACAAGCAAATGAGGGCCTACATACTGACGTTCTCTGATGCGCTCATATAAGGAAGATCGAGAAACCAAGCAAGCAAGAACCCGGATAGGCTCCAAAACATCCAATCTAACAAACTGATTAGCCGAGGCCTGAACATCCAGGGCTAGTGGCCTTTCTGCTGCAGGTAGATATGCCAAACTATCTCTCCTGCCGCAAATTATGAACTTTCTGCTTGAACAGAAGCTGGAGACTCTGGTGGTCGGTATAGACCTCACATAGAACACCGAACAAATAGTGCCTCTAAATCTTCAATGCATAAACAATAGTTGCCAATTCCAAGTCGTGGACCTGATAATTCTTCTCATGAACCTTCAGCTACCAAGACGCATAGGCAATCACCCTACTATCTTGTATCAGCACCGTGCCAAGCCCAATACGCAACGCATCATAATACACTGTGTAAAACCCTGAGCCCGTAGGCAATACCAACATTAGGGCTGTAGTCAAAGCAATCTTGAGCTTTTGAAAGCTCGCTTCACACTCCTCAGACCATCTGAAAGAAGCATCCTTCTGGGTCAATCTAGTCATAGGTGCAGTAATGGATGAGAAACCCTCTATGAAACAATGATAATACCCGACCAAACCAAGGAAACTCCGAATCTCAGTAGCTGAAAGACGGTCTGGGCCAACTCTGCACTGCTTCAATCTTCTTCGGATCTACCTTAATCCCCTGACTCGACACCACATGACCCAAAAATGCCACTGAATCAAGCTAGAATTCACACTTTGAGAATTTTGCATATAACTTCTTCTCTCTCAATGTCCGAAGCTCGATCCTTAAATGCTGCTTATGATCCTCCTAGCTGCGGGAATACACCAAGATGTCATCAATAAACACAATGAAGAATGAATCAAGATATTGGAATACATTGTTCATCAGGTGCATAAATGCTGCTGGGGTGTTGGTCAGCGCAAATGACATCACAAGGCACTCATAGTGACCATACCGAAATCTTGAAAAATAGTCTTCGGAAAATTCGGATCCAGAATCTTCAGTTGATGATACCCTGACCTCAAATTAATCTTTGAGAACACTCTAGCACCATGTAGCTGGTCAAATAAGCCATCAATACGCGGTAATAGGTACCTGTTCTTCACTATAACCTTGTTCAACTACCGATAATCAATACACATGCGTATAGAACTATCCTTCTTCTTCACAAATAGAATCGGGGCATCCCAAGATGACACACTAGGTCAAATGAAACCCTTATCAAGCAACTCTTGCAGTTGTTCCTTTAACTCCTTCAACTCCACTGACGCTATATGATATGGTGGAATAGAAATGGGCTGAGTGCCCGGCAACAAGTCAATACCAAAATTGATATCTCTATTGGGCGGCATTCCTATAAGGTCTGTTGGAAACACATTAGGGAAATTTCTCACTACTGAAAACTGACTCAACGGTAGGAGTATCAACACTCACATCCCTCACAAAGGCTAGATATGCCTCCCACCCCTTCTCAACCATCCGATGTGCCTTAAGGAAGGACACAACCCTGTTAATTATATTAATTTATGCCTAATATTATATTTTAATCATGTAAGAATAATGCAGTGTGATCGTTTCACCCTATTTTGCACTAGACAAAGTAAGATTCAACTTGTGGTTTTTCTGTTATTGGTAAAAGAGAGCCGCCACCTAATATTAGGTATACTAGGATACCTATTTAATTACTAAGTCACATTTTATATCTGCTAATTGGTGAGATTATGGGTAAGGGTACTTGTTTTTCTATGGGGAAGGTGTTTGGAACCCTTTAAAATCTACCTGAGGTAGCTCCATAGGACTTAGACTAATTTTAAGGGGTTAGTTATTTATATTATGCCTTAATTACTATTAAAGAGTATGGTTACTATACATCTAAGGGAGAGTATAAAAGGGATGTGAGACTTAAGAGGAGTATGAATTTAGAAAGGAGTTTAAAGATATGTTGGTGGATTTAATTAAAAGGGCTTTTGAAATATGTATGTAAATGGCTTATATTTTATACGGCTTGTATAAAGAGGCCAAATCATGAAAACACTTGGTTTAGGGGATGGGTTTAATTCTAAGAGGTGTTTGTAAAAGTGAACCTAAAATATACCTTGATTTGAAGATTTAAAGAAAGATCATTTTGTTGAAAATCCTTTAAGGCGGTAGTTCTTCATTTTGCGAAAATTCTGATTTGCCTCTTGATAGTAAAGCTCGCGATTTAGATCTAATTTCCTTTTGAAAATGGACCGTTGTTTTTACTAAATTCTGGGCTTTCAAAATATATCAAGAAAATGAAAGTGAGTGAGAACATAGTAATGATATGAGCTAATTATAGTTAGCGAAATGAGGATTAGTTACTTAACTAATTCTTTTAGTCCTATGTTCTTTAAGGTTTGCCTAGGTTTTATATGACACTAAAGCATAAAATAAAGCATGCGGTCTAATATATGAGTGATATATACATGACAACAAAGATGCGACAGAGCAACAAATGCAATAGATAAAAGGTAATGAAGCAGTAAACTAGACTAACGGAGCAATAAATAATAACAAAGGAAATTGAGGGAAAGAGGACTAGATTGTCAATGAACAATCACCTTGCCTTACTAATATATGAATTTTTTCGCATTGTCTTCCTCTAACAGGAAGGAAAGCAGCTGATTCTAGGGATGCCCATTTGTCCACATCAAAAGGAAAGGAATCAGTCCGACAGCAAGAGACTCTTTGAGAAATTGCCCGTCAGTTAGTTAGGAATCGTATTAGTCAATCAAACATTGGGCCTCAAGAAGGCAGGCCCAGCAGTAAAGAGATGCAGCTACAGCTAATGTTAGACTCTCCAAAAAAATGCGATAAGGCTGGGATTGGGCCTGAGTTCCTTAGGAACTCAGTAGGCCCAAGTAGATGTACATGTCAAAAAGAGAAAGAAAGTCATAAGACATATGCTCCATATTTTCAGCATATTCTACCATGTACGAAATATATAAGCAGACGACCAGAATAAGAATATATTAAAACATCAATACTCAAATACTATGAGAAATTATACTAACGTGGTAGTTATACATGGCAAATAAGTTATATTGAAAATCTTTCATTGCCATTACACACTAAACCCCTAAATAACCAAAAGTGTCAATGAATTAAGGGCTAAGGAGGGAGCTCTACTCAAGGTAGATGCCCCTTTCGAGTCTCCCGACACTTCAAAGTTCCCAAGAGACTTAAGGCCTGGGGCAATGCTTGTGCCGGGGAGAGCAGCCCATCCTAGAGCTAAATTCCACACCCAAATACCCATAACCACTAACGACTTATTTTCCCTATAGGTTTAAACGCCTATGAGGCCCTTTCAATGTAAACTAAATGCGATAGTATCCCTTTACCACAAAAGTATACTTTCCCTTCTAACAGAATAACATAAGGGAACACAAAAAATTCTATATTTTCTAACACCAGATGAACAATCCACATGGTAGGTAAGTTTGAAGGTCAGACCTTTGAGCGCACAGAAGAGAGGAACAGAAACATTATAACTATCTGTTAAAGGTCCAAACATTAGGGAAAAACCATTCAAACGGAAGGTAAGGAATGCAAAGTTCATATATGCAGCAACACAAGAAATACAGATACTCCTGCCCTGCCAGACTAATGAGGTATTGATTAGCTTGCTACTAGCACATGCATGGATTAATAACACTGCTTGGAACTCTAAAAGGCTTTAATAAAGGTTCAGGCAAATAGTTGCAACTAGCACCTTTTACAGAGGTTACCAAAGATTTCAAAAACATGATTAAAACTCTCAATACGACTATAGGTTTACACATTTGGAAAAGGAATCCCTAAGGGCTCAACAGGATCACACCCAAACAATATAGTTTAAAACAATGCAATGAGGAAAGGACTGAGTACAGTTTAAAACAAGAACATGGAATGATGGAGCCAAACATGAATACATGTAATATTCAGTCAATTACACATAAACATGTAATCCTATACAGACAAGGGAGCTCTTCATGTTATAGAATCAAGTTAGTCATGTCATGAAGGGAGGGAGTTATAGACAAAGGAAGTATTATACCAAAACAAGTTTTAACTCAGGTGTGTAGTCTAAATTTGTATATAGATATGAAATAATCATACTCTGCTTTTAAAAATTATCACTTAGCTATAACAAGAATGATTGGGTTCTACTTTTATGGATGATAACTTAATGATAACTGGATGTGAGCTTCACATAGTCAGCTGTGGCATAAAAGAGATTAAAGACAAGAAAGTGCTATACCATACAAGTTTTGACTTAAACATGTAACTGAAGGCTTTATCTAAGAATGAGGCAGTGTGTTTAGCTTAGCATCAATTACCAGTCAAATATAACAAACATGATTATGACTCATTTTGTGAAGAAAAGGATAACTTACTCTTAAACACTTAGATCTTTTCATGCTTTAGTTAAATGGTGGGTGATATGAACTTGTGAACTTTTAGTTTCATCACAGTTAGGATTATCAAACAATAAACTCGAGCACAAGACAAACAGAATGCAGGGAAAACAATATGTAGAGGTGAAGATCACATCAGAATCATCAATGAAAGACTATGAAGTTCTGGTAAACATGAGCAGTCATTCAAGGCACATTACAGCTTAATTATGCAGACTGTTTAAACTCAGAAATGAAAGTCATCAGGAGTCACATAGGAAATTAATCAGCATTAATTAAGGACTTAGAGGCATGACAAGTGATCGTCAGCGAACAACAACTTATCATAAACTGAAAATAATATTTCTACACTAGTTATGGGCATCATAAACGACTATAGTTCACAGAAGGCAAAAAACACATCCATAATATCCTAATAGGATGATCAAAAGAGAGAAGTTAGGAATGTACTGAACTTTTCGAGGATAGCAGACCAAACAGGGATCTCTCTTAGTTGCTTAAGACCCTAAAGCTTCAAGCTCGAAGCATCGAAAGTACTCAGAAACGAAAAAAGGAAATTAGCAAGAAACCCTAGGTTTCGAAATCTTAGAATTACTCTTAGATGATTGTTCTTTTGTCTAGTTGGTGATTCTAGGTGATAGTAGATGGTGTTAGGTTGTGTGTAGATGAGAACATTAAATGCTCTATTTATAATGCCATTTAAGGCTCTTAGGGTTTCACAGATTCAAAACTATAGTGGAAGGTTACACATGGTAGATGATGATAGCAAGATTGAGTGAAATCAAAAAGAAAACAGAGGGGGAAAATAGGTTCGAGTTTATCTGAGCACGAGGATCGACCGTTGAAGGCCTTTTGACCAATGATTAAACCCTAATGTCCAGCGGTCACTGAGTTTGACCTCTGGACATCGAATCCTCATGATGAACTTTGAGACAACTCCATGCATGCTCTGATTTGACTAAACACTAAGGAAAATCAGAGATTTGAAGTTGTATCTTTGAGTCAAGGGTTTCAGGATTTGGGTGTTTTGAATTTGAATGGTGAAATAGGAAATAGCCGGCTGGATTCGCGGATTCAGAAGGCAAAAGGTGGTTTCAGGCTCGATCTTTGACTTATGAGAGCAAATTAGATGGTTTCCCTTTTGAGCTTAGGGTTTCAGATTTAGGGGTCTTGAGTTTGTGATTGAAAAGGAAATTATCAGCAGGATTCGTGGTGTAGCAGGGACAGAAGAGATGATTTGGGGTGGTTTCAAGTGACCTTGCACGGATTTGTGCAAGGTTTTGGGAGATTGATGGTTGATGGAAATGAGAGAAAAGAGAGAGGAAAATGAAAGGAAGGGCGGCTGGTCTCAGAGGAAATGATTAGGGTTTGGGGAGGGGGGGGGGGGG
>MCJB01039011.1:65206-138340 GCA_002018475.1 Nicotiana obtusifolia | reverse complement strand
ATCATGAAATCTTCTTTGCATGTGAGTTTTGGGGTTGATTTCTAGTGGTTCTTTGTGTTTGAAGATATTTTCTCTCGTGGGTATTGAGCTATGTGTTTCAGATGTGCACAAATGGACCCTAGGTCCTATTTATAGTGGGTTAAAAAGTCGGGCAAAAGTACTCAATCAGGCCAATTTCGCGACGCCCAGGTGAGATTCGTGATTCGCTTTTCAAGTTCGCGAATCGCGAACTCAACGCGAAATGACCCCTCCAGTTCTGTTCCACTTCGCGACTGTTTTTGTCATTTTCGCAGTTCGCTTTTTGATTATGCGAACCGCGTTTTGGTCGCGATTTCCACCTGAAGCTTCTGCTTCACTTCGCGATGGTTTGGGGGGGTTTCGCGGTTCGCTTTTTCAACAAGCGAGCCGCTTTCTTGTCGCGAACTTCACCTGGTCTCTTCCTCATCTACAAAATTAAGTCTAACTTTTTCATACGGAGTCCGATTTGTACAATTCTTTTTGCTATGGCTCTGTAATTTCAATACGGAGCTAATGCCTCAAACAAAATTGAGTTTAGAGCTCGTTTACTAGTTTTAATATTAATTACACCCGAAAGTATGAAGTTAACGCTTTATAAAGCGACGAATTAAGTCCCGTCGACTATTCAAAGTTCATCCGAGACCCCCGGGACTTTATCTGAACATGAACACATGTTCTATAATCTCATTTAAACTTGTTCCAAGCATTGGAACACTAAAATAAACATCGAATTATCAGGTTTGCATTAGATTCAAACCTACGGACTCCAAGGATTCTTAAATCGATCCTTTGATCCGAACCTGACCAAACCATGTCCGAATGGTCTGAAAATTTGCATGCAAGTCTTAAATTACATAACGAAGCTACAGCAACTTTCGGAATTTCATTCCGACTTCCGGATCAAAATTTCATTTATCAACCGGAAATTCGAACTTCGCCGATTCAAGCCTAGTTTCGTTCGGGGTCTCCAAAACTTATTCCGGTCACTCGTCTAAGTCATAAATCCTACCCCGAAGCTAACCGAGTCATCTGAATTCAAATCCGAACCTTCTAACTCATAAGTCAATCTACGATTGACTTTTATGACTTAAGCTTTTCTTAAATGAGACCAAATGTCTCGTTTCTTACCGATTTACTTTGAGCACAACTTACTCAAATTAATTTCAATTAATATAATTGATGAAATAAATCGGGGCATAAAAAGGAGTCATCACAGCATATTGGGTGACATTGAAAATATGGTTTCAATTTTCTAGAGGCACTCAGTAAGGCGTGCTAGTTTTTCTAAGTGTGGGTACCTGGTCTCGGCTTCTCCTAATGTCCTACTAATGTAATAAATAGGAAATTGCGTACCTTGTTCTTCCCGGACAAGGACCCCGCTCACTTCTATCTCCGATACAGCGAGGTAAAGATATAACTGTTCACCTGTCTTTGGTGTATGCAGTAAAGGCGGGCTAGAGAGATACCTTTTTAGCTCTTCCAATGCGTGCTGGCATTCCGGTCCCCATGAGAATTCGTTCTTCTTTTTTAGTAAATTGAAGAATCGATGGCTCATGTCCGACGATCTTGATATAAATTGGCCCAAAGCTGCAATCCGGCCTGTCAATTTCTGTACGGCCTTGATGCTGTCGACGACCGTTATGTCCTCGATGGCCTTAATTTTGTCTGGGTTGATTTCTATTCCCCGGTTGGAGACCATAAACCCAAGGAACTTCCCAGAGCCCAGTCCGAAAGCACATTTTTCCGGATTCAATTTCATGTTGTATTTCTTCAGAACATCAAAGGGAAGGAGTCTTTGGGGCATGCTTTATTTAGGTCCTTATAATCTATACACATCCTAAGTTTGTTTCCCTTTTTAGGGACTACCACTACATTAGCTAACCATTATGGGTACTTGACCTCTCGAATGGACCCTATATTTAAGTGTTTAGTTACCTTGTCCTTGATGAAGGCCTGCTTAACCTCGGACTGAGGTCTCTTTTTTTTTTTGATCGGCCGGAATTTTGGGTCGACACTCAGCTTGTGCGTTGCCATTTCCGGTGGTATGCTTGTCATGTCTAAATGGGACCAAGCAAAGCAATTTTCATTAGCTGAAAGGAAAGTAAGTAATTTGGACATGAGCTCGGAATTTAAGCCCGAGCCCAGGTATACCTTTCGATCGGGCGCGTCGCCGCGGATCGGGATTTGTTCGAGCTCCTCAATCATCGATTTGGTTGCGGCGGACTCATCCGGAGCAATAAACGATCGGGGCACCCTGTAGTTATCTTCGTCGGGCTGATCTTGTTCACCCCCATTAGTTGAAGGCGGCTTCTCTGATTGCTATTTAGCCTTCTGTGGGGGAACGACAGATTTCGGTGCTGCTTCCTCTACTGCGAGCATTTCCCTTGCTGCATGTTGTTCCCCGTAGACGGTGATGACTCCCTCGGCCAATGGAAACTTCAACATCTGATGTAAGGTTGAGGGTACAGCCTTGATATCATGTATCCAAGGCCTCCCAAGCAAGGCGTTATATCTCATATCGCCTTCGATTATGCAAAATTTTGTTGCCCTGATAGTCCTAGCGATATTCACCGTCAACGTTATCTCACCCTTGGTTGTTTCTGAAGCCATGTTGAAACCGTTGAGGACCTGGACCTCGGAGATAATATGATTTGATAGACCCAGTTGCTGAACGACCCAAGATCGAACTATGTTGGCCGAGCTCCCAGGGTCGATAAGTACGCGCTTTACTCGGGTATCATGTACTAGCATCGAGATCACCAGTGCATCATTATGAGGTTGTATCAGAACTTTGATATCTCTGTCGCTAAAACACAACGTTCATGCGGTTGCATAGTCCCTAGTGCGTTTTTCCCGGGTAATAGATATTTTGGTGCATTTCAACACCGGTACTTGAGGCGCATCTGCTCCCCCGATTATCATATTGATTGTGTGTCGCGGCTCTTCTTGATTTGCTGGTCTGTTCCTATTTTCGTAGTGGTTTTTTGCTCGATCGTTTAGAAATTCCCTAAGATGCCCGTTTTCGAGCAACCGGGCTACTTCTTCTCTCAGCTGCCGACAATCTTCCGTTCTGTGCCCGTGGGTGCCATGATACTTGCATATAAGGTTGGGGTCCCTCTTGGCAGGATCCGTTTGTAACGGTCTTGGCCCCTTGGTGTCTTTGATGCGGCCGATTGCTGAAACAAGAGTCGCCGAATCGACATTGAAATTATACTCGGACAAACGAGGTGCTTCTTGGCGTTTACCGGTTCTCTCGAAGTTGCTTTTCGGTAACGGTCTCCTGTTCCTTTGATTGAGGTCGTTCCTGCTTTCCTGTCTTGGGGATTTGTGCCCCCTCGGAACAATCCTTCGATCTTCTGGGTACGGCCGGTGTCTATCTCGATTCGCCCTTGGTTCTCAATAGTTATCCCCTAGAGATCGATCAAAAGTTATGACCGGGTAGGAAGAGCCCGATGAAACCCCGATCTGATCATCTTCTATCCTGATCTTCGACTGACACCGGTTGTGAATGTCTGCCCAAGTGATGGCTGGATACTCGATCAAGCTCTGTTTGAGTTGCTGAGATGCCGCAGAACTTCTGGCGTTGAGCCCTTGAGTAAAGGCTTGCACGGCCCAATCATCTGTAACCGGTGGCAGGTCCATTCGCTCCATTTGAAAGCGAGACACGAATTCCCTTAGCATTTCGTTGTCGCGTTGTCTAACTTTGAATAGATCTGATTTTCTCGTTTCGACCTTGATGGCGCCTGCATGGGCTTTGACGAAGGTATCGGCGAGCATGGCAAAGGAATCAATGGAATTCGGTGGTAAGTTATGATACCACGTCATTGCTCCCTTAGAAAGGGTCTCTCCAAATTTTTTCAGGAGGACGGACTCGATTTCATCGTCTTCGAGGTTGTTTCCTTTTGTAGCACAAGTGTAAGCTGTCACGTGCTCGTTTGGATCTGAAGTCCCGTTATATTTAGGGATTTCGGGCATGCGGAACTTTTTTGGAATCGGCTTTGGAGCGGCGCTGGACGGGAAAGGTTTTTGCACAAACTTTTTCGAGTCCAAACCCTTCAGCATCGGAGGTGCCCCCGGTATCCGGTCAACCCTTGAATTATATGTTTCGACCTTCTTGTCGTTTGCCTCAATTCTTTTTTCACCCGTTTCGACCCGTTTGGTCAACTCTTCGAGCATTTTGATAATCCCGGAGTTGATTCCTGAACCGCTCTCATTCGGTTGCGCTGTGATCCGCTCATCTTGTCGGGCTGCCCCTCGAGAAGAAATGGCTTCGGCCCCGCCCGGGTTCCGATCGCGATTTTGTAATTGGGCTATGACCGCCTGCTGGGCTTGGAGCATATCAAATATTACTTTGAGGCTGATTTTATTTTCTCCACTATGTTGAATCCCTGAGTGATTTTCCCCCCGAACGCTGTTTGATGGGCCAGGGGTTTGATCTGCGTCGACTGCTATTTGGGAGTTTGCGTCGATTGGGACCTCGTGTCCGGGCATAGCGTTGTTTTCGCCTGGGTGGTTAAACTCGTTATTGACGGGGAGTAAATGTGACATGATTATGCTGTAATCTGAAAAACAGGAAATTCTGCAAAGAGCAAGTGTAAAATAGTATGTAACAGATAATTGTATCAAAAAATTCATTAATATCCTCAGCCCCACGGTGGGCGCCAAACTGTTTACCCTTAAATCTGAGTAATAATTGAATTTGTTCGTAGTGCTAAGGATGTACGAATTAATTTGACACAATGTAAGATATAATATAAAGCAATTGAATTTTAACAAGCAATAGAATGATCAAACCGCTGTATTTGAATGGATTATTGATAATGGAATGAAACACGACAAAGGATGATAGATATTGATAAGTGACTGCTGAAATAAGTGTTTTTCTCGTAACTGTTCTGCCTTACAATGAAGGTAGATACCCTTCTTATAGGTAAAAAAAGACTCCTTAATATGGTAAAACCCTAATTACAAGATAAAATCCCTTCAGTTACGGGGTGGAATCCCTAAAATAATAGTTTAACGTCTATGACGGTTGAGACCTTCACGCCCGCCGAGATATTAGGAATCCACGAGATACCCGGTTGAAACTGATCTCTCGTTACGAAGTGTGCCTGCGCTGATCGATGCTGATTGCCCCATATCGGTTGCTCCAGCTTCGTACCTGCCTTGCTGACCCCGGATATATATCCGGTCTTGCCTTCTGCTCGGGCTCGATCCTCCTTATGCGGTCGATTATAACCGACCCAATACACATACCTCCAAAGTATGAAATGAAAGAGAATATCCAAAAGAAATATAAGCACAAGAGAAGGAAGCAGGGACGAGGAAGGAATTAAGGCTAACCTTAGCTTACCTTGGATAGCTAGTAGGTCCATCAAAATGGTATTTATAGAGTTGGCCAAATAACTTCTTCGTGTTTCAAAAGGATTCAAATTGTGCTTTTGTCTCCTAATTGCAATTTGGTTAGTGCATGTGGCGGTGAATTCTTCTGTGTGGAAGTTCAAACAATATTTGTTTGGTGCTGAATACAAGTTGAAGAATTCTTTTTAATGAGAAGCCACAAGCCTTATCATTTATTAGTAAAAGATAGGCAAAAAAATAAAGTGTTTTTTTTTTTTTTGAAAAAAAAAAAAAGGAAGTGAGCCATTGGAAGTTAATTATTTTTGCCTAAACAAACGGCGATTTGCAGGTCCTGCAAATCTTGTCTCTATGGTTCGTCAAGTCTACATCGGATATGACTTGAAGTAGGGGACATCTGTAAACATGTAAAAAATATTTGTAAAAATTATTGAATTTAGTCCATACAAAATTTGGGTTAAATTCTAAATTACTTTGGGTTGAATAATTAAATTGGACTTCACAAATCAAATAAGTTCATTTAAATTTCAAGCCCAAGGTCCTTTCATCTTGAGGCCCCAGCTCATGCCATGTGTCAAGTGACATGGCATGTCCAGTTGATGTTTAGCTTAAAGTATATATATTTCTATGTATATCGCCTCATATTTGACTTTTGTTTCGTGAAATTGGTATGTTAAATGCTATGATTTATATTAATTTGAAGTGTTTTTATGTGTAGGAATGAGTCGGGAGCAATAGGGGGCGAAACGCGCAAGATTTGAGCCAAAACGAACAAAACCGGACGAATTGAGCATCTGGGCACCACAGGCAGCGCCTGGCGCCACCTGTGGCGCTGGAGGCAGAATGGCAATTTGAGGCAGCGCCTTGGTGGGCGCCTGGCGCTACCCAGGGCGTCGGTTACGTGATTTTGTCCAAATTCGCCCGAGACAAGGTTATTTCGGCCCTAGACCTACCCAACACGTATAAAAGCAAGACTAAGCCTATTTTTGAGGGGGAGACGTCACTTTGGAGGGGGGAGACGCCACTTTGGAGGAAAAACACACACGGGATCGTTAGGAAGCGGAGAATTCTCAGTTTTCTTCATCTTTTTCTAGTATTTCCAATTGATTCAAAACTTATGCAATTGTGTGATTATATTATAAGTGGCTAAACACCCATTGTTCCGGGGTTGTGATTAGCCATGAATATTGTTGTTTAACGTTAACTTAACTTTGATTATAATTCACCAACATATGGTTGTTTCTTCAATTCTGTGTTTAATTGCTTAATTGTCTGGCCAGCAGTTAGGTTCTATTTACTATCTATGCTATGCTTGGGAAAGCCGTGTTTCAATTAGAGAAGAGTTGAAGAGAGCATGATCTTAACCCTTAGGGGAGCAGATTTGTGGTTAGGATAGGATATACCTAATCACCGTGCTTAATTAAATATCGTGATCTTAATGCGTTCTTAATAGATTGATTTCATAGGAATATAGGCGTTAATCTATTGAGAATATGTGAGTAGTACTTCGGGAGAAGGCTATGAGAGCATTTATCGATTAATTAGCAACCATGAGTGAATTATATGAAAGGGAGAGTTAATTCAAACACAATACGATTGGTAAATCGATCACAACCCTGGTATACTTGTCTCTACTGAATAAACAACAATCAACTAGTTACTTGATAATTTAGTTATTACTTAGAATTGTAATTAGCATAATTAAACTCTTGAACTCGAATTTAGCTTGACGGAATAACAATATTGGTAGTTGATATAAGTCCCTGTGGGTACAATATCTGGACTTTCAAATCCTATATTACTTGTCGTCCACGTATACTTGCGTGTGCGTTTGAGAGCAACAAATTTTTGGCGCCGTTGCCGGGGACTTAAAAATTAGCTGCTTTGCCGAATTAAGCTTTTATTAGTTATTTGTTCAAGTTTTAATTATCAGTTTACCTTGTTTGTGTTAACACAGGCTCTTCTCTTGAATGCGGAGGAGTAGAAGTGCAAACAATCTCCTTCCTCTTGATCCTGAAATTGAATGGACACTTCACAGAGTGAGGAGAGAGGTCCAAGTTAGAACTGGAATAAAAAGAGAGTTGGACATCGTAGTTCAACAACAGCCAATAGAGATGGCAGGTAATGCAGAGCGTGCGGTGATAGAAGCCGCAAGGCCCAATCTTGCTAATATGACTCAGGCTATTGTGAAACCTGAGATCACAGGACACTTTGAACTCAAACAGTACATGGTACAGCTGATTCAATCCACAGGGCAATATGTGGGTCTATCTCATGAAGATCCGCAAAGGCACATTCAAAATTTCTTGGAAATTACGGACACCTACAATTATCCGAACGTTTCCAAGGATTATGTCAGGCTGACACTTTTTCCCTTTTCACTGCTGGGGGAAGCGAAGGAATGGTTGCAGAAAGAGCCCCCAAACTCAATCCACACTTGAAACGATCTAGCAAGGAAATTCTTAATCAAATTTTTCCCCACCAAGAAGACAAACTGATTGAGGAGTCAAATTCTTGGGTTCGAACAATGGGATGGAGAGACACTTCGTCAAGCCTGGGAAAGATACAAGAAGCTGCTCAGAGATTGCCTGGATCATTGTCGGACTGATGAGGTATTGGGACACACTTTTGTTGATGGATTAGATTAGGCCTCAAAGATGAATCTTGACTCAGCTTGTGGAGGTAGTTGCATGGCGAAACCATATAGTGAAAATCAACTCTTGCTGAAGAACTTCACTGCTAATGATCATAACTGGCAAGGAGATGGGAATTCACGCAAGGCAAGTAAACAGAAGGCAGCAGGGTTGATTGAGCTTGATGACTTCTTGGTCATGAGAGCTGAGATAGCAAAATTGGCAAACCAGATGAATAGAATGGCAATGCAACAGGCATAACAGACGCAACATGTACAACAGATGTCTCTTTGCTGCGAACTATGTGGTGACAACCATATGAGTGACATGTGCCCCACGAATCCATAATCTATATACTATGTGGGACAGCAGAGCAAGGGTCCAATGAATCAGAATGCCCAATATGGGAACA
This sequence comes from Nicotiana obtusifolia, assembly GCA_002018475.1. Taxonomy (NCBI): domain Eukaryota; kingdom Viridiplantae; phylum Streptophyta; class Magnoliopsida; order Solanales; family Solanaceae; genus Nicotiana; species Nicotiana obtusifolia. The sequence continues at coordinate 129,919 of MCJB01039011.1, read as the reverse complement.
CTTATAACCCAAATTGGAAGAATCATCCCAACTTCTCATAGGGTGGAAATCAGCCGAATCAGAATCATTATAGACCCCAAGGAAATTTCAATCAACCTCAGAAGCAACCTCAACAGGTAGAAGAGAATGGGAATGAATTGTTGAAGCAGTTGTTGCTTGACAATAAACAGTTCAGGACCGAATACCAAGCCCTCACCACAACAGTGAGAAATTTGGAGCGTCAAATGGGACAGCTTGCCGGTGCTCAAAACACTAGACCAGCTGGAGCTCTTCCAAGTGACACTGAAGCAAATCCTAGGGCGGCCCTTAATACCGTGTCGTTGAGGAATGGGAGACAACTAGAAGAAGTTCAGTATAAAAAGAGGAAACAGATGATTTTTAATGAGAGGCCAACCACAATAGAATCAACATCAGAGAAAGCTAAGAAGCCAGAGAAGCCAGCTGGAGAGGCGGTGGCTGAGCAACCCCCACAATTAGTTGCAAGGCCACCACCTCCATTCCCTCAAAGATTGCAGAAATTAAGAGATAATGTCGCATATAAAAAGTTTTTTGATATCTTGAAGCAGGTGCAAATTAATATTCTATTGGTTGACATCTTACAAGAAGTACCCAAATATGCAAGTACATCAAGGACATTATGGCAAATAAAGGAGGCTAACCGAGTTCGAGACTGTGGCACTCATTGAGGAGTGCAGTTCCAGAATTCAAGGTAAGTTGCCTTAGAAATTGAAGGATCCAGGTAGTTTCACTATCCAAATCTCGATTGGTAAACATGCTGTTGGGCGAGCTTTATGTGATCTTGGAGCAAGCATCAATTTGATGCCGATATCGGTGTTCAGACTGTTGGGGTTGGGTGATCCACGCCCAACAACAGTTATCTTACAGTTAGTTAATCGCTCCCTTGCTTATACTGAGGGAGTGATTGAAGATGTGCTAGTTCAAGTGGGTTCTTTCATATTCCCTGCTGATTTCATTATCCTGGACTATGAGCCCGATTAGGAAGTCCCATTTATTTTGGGGCGTCCATTCTTAGCCACGAGCTGAGCTATTATTGATGTTTGCGAAGGAAAGATGACGATGAGAGTAGGTGACTGAGTAGAGGTATTCAATGTTTATAAAGCGCTCAGGTTGCTAGCCCACTATGAAGAATTATCCATGATCTCTGTGGTGGAGAGTGATTCCACATCATTAGTGCCCTATATGAGCCCTGTAGATCCTGTTGAACGAGTATTGATTGGGGATGTGGAAAATAGTGAAGATGAAACAATAGGAGAAATTGAGCAAGTACTGGATATGTCCTTTAGTTATGTCCAGGGGTTCAAAAAATTTGAAGAATTGGAAAGGCCTGTCACTCTGACCCGTCCCAGGCCATCTATTGAGGAGGCTCCAAGGCTAGAACTCAAGCCACTTCCAACACATCTGCACTATGCTTATTTGGGGAACTCTAAGACACTTCCAGTGATTATTTCATCCAGCTTGACCAGCACTCAAGAAGAAAAATTGCTCAGAGTCCTCCGCGAGTATAAAAAGGCCATTGGGTGGACTATAGCTGAAATCAAGGGTATTAGTCCATCATTTTGCATGCATAAAATCTTTTTAGAGGACGGACACCGCCCTAGTGTGGAGCAGCAAAGGAGATTAACTCCCATCATGAAAGAGGTGGTGAAAAAGGAAGTAATCAAGTTGCTCGATGCAGGTATCATTTTTTCTGATAGCAATTGGGTAAGCCCGGTTCAATGTGTGCCCAAAAAGGGAAGAATGACTGTAGTTGAGAACGAGAAGAATGAGCTAATCCCCACTCGCACTGTTACGGGATGGAGAGTCTGCATCGATTATAGAAGGCTCAACAAGGCAACTCGCAAGGACCACTTCCTACTTCCATTCATCGATCAAATGCTAGACAGGTTAGCCGGGCATGAATATTACTGCTTCCTTGATGGCTACTTACGATACAATCAGATTGTCATATGCCCAGAGGATCAGGAGAAGACTACTTTTACTTGTCCTTATGGCACTTTCGCCTTCAAGTGAATGCCGTTTGAACTTTGTAATGCACCAGCCACTTTCCAGAGGTGTATGATGGCTATTTTCACCGACATGTCATTTGGTGATGCTTGCCTCAAGGCATTTGAAGAACTTAAAAAGAAGTTGGTGACTGCTCCCATTATCGTGGCACCTGATTGGTCCTTACCATTTGAACTTATGTGTGATGCGAGTGACCTTGCTATTGGGGCAGTGCTAGGCCAGAGGAAGGACAGGGTGTTTTATACCATCTACTATGCGAGCAAGATTCTTGATGATGCACAGCTGAATTACACCACCACGGAGAAGGAGCTGTTAGCTATAGTGTGGGCCTTTGAGAAATTTCGGACATACTTGGTGGGAACGAAAGTCATAGTCCATACCGATCATGCAACAATCAGGTATTTGTTTACAAAAAAAGAATCTAAGGCTAGATTGATGCGTTGGGTTTTATTGTTGCAGGAATTTGATGTAGAAATACGAGATCGAAAGGGGCCAGAGAACCAAGTAGCTGACCATCTATCACGGTTGGAAAATCACGATCACGTAGAGGAGGGTGGCCAAATTAAAGAAGTATTTCCTGATGAGCAACTTTTTGCTATAACCCATGACCCTCCCCCATGGTACGCAGATTATGTGAATTATCTTGTGAGTGGGGTACTTCCTCCCGAAATCGAATTTGAAGCTAGAAATAGGTTTTTACATGACGTGAACTTCTACTACTGGGATGAGCCCTACTTATTCAAGCAATGTGCTGATCAATTGATGAGGAGATGCATTCCTGAAAAAGAGGTGGAATTAGTATTGTATGATTGTCACGCATCACCTTATGGGGGCTATCATGGAGGAGATAGAACAGCTGCAAAGGTGCTACAATCCGGTCTCTTTTGGCCGACTTTATTCAAGGATGCCCATGCATTCGTTAAGAAGTGTGACCAATGTCAGAGAACGGGAACAATCACAAGGAAGCATGAGATGCCTTTAAATAACATTCTAGAAGTTGAGCTTTTTGATGTGTGGGGGATAGATTTTATGGGGCCATTTCCACCGTCCAGAGGAAACAAATACATTTTGCTAGCAATTGACTACGTGTCAAAATGGGTGGAGGCAATTGCTTTGCCAACGAATGATGCCATGGTGGTAGCTGCGTTTGTGAAAAAGAACATATTCTAGAGATTTGGACTCCATGTGCTTTAATTAGTGATGAAGGGACTCATTTTTGCAATCGATTGTTGAATAACTTTCTAGCTAAATATGGAGTTCGCCACAGAGTTGCTACAACATATCATCCACAGACAAGTGGGCAAGCTGAGGTGTGAAACAGAGAAATCAAGCAAATATTAGAGAAGACGGTGAGTGTGAATAGGAAGGATTGGGCTGCAAAGTTGGATGATGCCCTCTGGGCATATAGGACAGCGTATAAAACGCCAATTGGAGCGTTCCCTTACAAGCTGGTTTATGGGAAAGCATGTCACTTACCCGTTGAACTGGAACACAAGGCATACTGGGCTATTAAGAAGCTGAACATGGACCTTGAGGCCGCAGGCGAGAAAAGACTTATGCAGTTGAATGAGTTAGATGAGTTCATGCTGCATTCTGATGAAAATGCTAAGCTATATAAAGAAACGACAAAAATATGGCATGACAAGCATATCAAGCGGTGTTACTTTGAGCTAGGCCAACAGGTGTTATTATTCAATTCTAGACTACGGTTACTCCCTGGGAAGCTAAAATCGAGATGGTCAGGTCCTTTTGAGGTGGTGAGAGTCACTCCTTATGGTGCAATCGAGCTGCGAGCTTTAAATAGTGAGCGGAAATTCTTGGTGAATGGTCATAGAGTCAAGCATTATTGGGGAGGAATGATTAATCGTGAGAAGACCAAGGTTGTACTTGCTAACGAGTAAGCGAGACTCTGCATCGTGCCGCAACGTTAAATCGGGCGCTTGTTGGGAGGCAACCCAATTTTTATCGCTTTCCTAGTTTAACTTCTTAATTTTTTTTTTAGAATAGATAGAGTATTGCACTTCATTTATAGGTATAGAAATATTAGATGTAATGGTGTAGGACGTGTAAATTGGGTATATATAAGGCTCGGGGGATCGGGATGTTTAAAAAAAAAAATTCGCGTGAACAGCGCCCGGCGCTGCCTGGGGCGCTGTAGGCAGAATACTCCACGACCCCAGCGCCAAGGAGGGCGCGAGGCGCCAGCTGGGGGGGGTCAGGTAAGTTTTTAATTTTTTATATTTTATTCTTAACCCATATCCATTTAACCCAACCCAAATACCCATTTATACTAATACTAATACCCATATCCTTTCCCAAAACCATCCAAACACCAACAAACAAAGACAAAAACACAAAACTCCACCTTGAAGAAAAAACGCAGCTGCTGCCCGTGTCCTCTTCTTTTTCTTCTTCTTCACGAATTTTTTTTTCAATTTTTCATTCTCTCTCGCACTCCTTCTCCAGGTATGTTCTTCTTCTTCTCTTCTATTTATTATGTGTTTTCATTAGTAGTTATCCACACTCCCATCCCCAAGACCGCCAATTCCCCATAGTTTCAGATTATAGTTTCCCACTCCCTCATGTAGTTCTTATGACACCTTGATGGTGGGTCTATTATTTTGGTCAAAATTAGTGTGCTTCATGTGTATTCAGAGTAGTAAACTAGAATTCCCTCTATTTCGTTGAAAATTGGGAGGGCCATCATGTTCCACCATTGTTGAAATATAAGAACATACTTCATGCCCACATTGTGTTTGTCCAAATGCTTGAGTTAAATTTTTTGTGAACCGGTAAAGTCTGAGTAACCGGATGCACTTGTGTATACATTTGGGCTAAGTGTGGGGTGTCTGGGGATGCTTTTACAAGTTGGGGAATGTGGGTTTGATGCAGAATATGTTCTTACACCATTGCTTTTGTATGTTGTATGTTGTATGTTGTAGAATCTTGTAAGTTAGCCTAATTTAGCATACTTTAGTATTTGTGAAAGGTGCAGACCATATGCCTTTAGCTGACCTTATTAAGTATTCACGTTGTCATGATCAATCATTATTGTGTAGCATGGGGAAGTCTTGAGTACTCATAGTTTTGAGGTGTAACACTTGTACTTGTGCCCTCGGTTTTAAGTGTGGGGTCATTTGATGACTTGCATGCCAACCTGAGGCATATGTCTTGAACCTTTCTCACATTCATGTTACTTGTGTTGCAGGATACTATGGCTCATGATAGCACTAGCAAATGCAAAGGCATTGGAAAATCCTCTACCCCCTCTCCGGTGACCAAAAAGCGCAAGCAGGGAGAAAGCTCTTCACGGCCATCCAAAGAGAAACAGGTTGCCGAGGGATCTCAGCATGTGCCATTAAGGTTGAGGCCTCATTTGGAATTGGTTGATGATGCTGCTATTGCTTGGCATCGAGACTTCGTGCCGGCGGGACGGTACGTCTCTGAGATGGGGATTAATACCGCAGCCTTAGAGAGGAAATTCCCGGATATACTTGCCAGGCTGCGAGCTCTAAAGACGGAAAAGTTCTTGGAATGCCCGGGGCCTACAAACCTGAGCATTGCACGAGAGCTGTATGCTAACTGGAATTATCGAAGCTGCACTTCACATGTACGAGGAAAGGATGTGCCACTGGGCAGGGAGTATTTGTGTGACTATTTGGGGGTTGAGAATGCCGATCCAAGGAGACTCCAACGCTTGATCCAAAGGCCGAAATATGAGCTAATACGTCACACTCTTTATGGCATCGATTCTAATGCTAAGTGGCTACGGAAGTAGGGCAACATACACCTCTCCATGGTTCGCGCAGACTTCAACAACACTGCCAAGGTGTAGTAGAACTTTGTGCAGGCGAGACTAATGCCGACGGAGCACAACAGTGATTGCACTCGCGCTAGAGTGTGTCTCATCTTCTCCTTGATGACCGACCGACCAATTAATGTCGCTGAGATCATGCTCAGTGAGATGGCCTACACCAGGTTTGGGCGACAGATTCAGCGGTTCTTCTTTGGCAATTTACTGACTCAATATATGATGTTTCGTGGAGTGCCAGAGTATCCCAGACATGATGAGGTGGTGGAGGCGCCGTCAGGGCTTATGGACATCACATCTATAGTGGAGACATCGTCCAAACTCACCCCCGCTGCTCGAATGGAGCGAGAGGAGAACTTCAACAGGTATATTTATAACGCTTTGAACTTGCTCATGAGCAGGGCCGGCATTACCGACGAGGAGCGTATGCATTTGCGCGATGACTTGTTCAGCACATCCAATGAGATGTTGGGGATTGCACCTGGCAGCCCCCTTCACCCGTCGGAGGACGTCAACACTGCCAAGGGCTCAGATACTGAGGATGAGGATGGAGATGGTGCTACAGGTCCTATGACTTTGGTGCCTTTCGGATCAGACGCTGATGACACCGGCACTGCTGGGGGAGTGGACTCTGATTGACAGGGAGTTTTTCTTTTCACCCTACTCTGTTTTACATTTTTACTTGCATCGAGGGTTATGCATCGTTCAAGTGTGGGGTGGGAGGAATACATGTGTTGTGATTGTATATTATGTATAAACTGGTTTTGTTTTGGTTCTTTTAGTAGTTCTAGTGTAGTGAGTTTAGTGTAGTATTAGTTGCTTAAAAAAAAAAGAGAAATTTTTTTGAAAAAGCTCGGACTTTTCCCGACGATGGATCTGTTGGACAATTTTCTTAAGGGATAAAGTCTGATTAAAAACACCAAAAAGATTTTTATTTTTTAGGATAGTTAGGTAGTATTCCTTGGTTTTTCTTTGGGCCGGTTCTTTTCCAAGGATGTAGCTCGAACCGGGCACTTTGATTTCTTTGTAGGAGTAGTTTAGGAAGAAACTGAGTCGTTCTGAGCTACTCATTGACATGGTGGATGCTGGCATATTAGGCTATGACATACATTCTGTTTTTCCATTTATTTGATTTGAATTGTTAAGCCTAAGTAAAGTAAATAGCCTATTTTGTGACGCCTTTTCTCAGTTGTTTGGCTTGTATGCCACATAGTGCAATATTGCTTAAATTTCTCAATTATGTGTGCTTGCTTGACTTGAGAGTTGAACAGAACCGTCTCGATTGAGTCATGTGCAATGTGTGAGTAAGGATTTGTGATTTTCTGTACTATCTTGTGTAGTCTAGAACTTGCCCCTTGTGTTAATAGAAGCGAAGTTCTAAGTTGGGCTAATCTAGGAGATGACGTAGGCATTTTCTTGCTTGATCATGGATGTGCTTGTCACATAAAAATAAAATTTTCCGTTGCTAACCCCTTTGAGCCTATAGACCTTTTCTTTGGCACCCACATTACAAGCCATACCTCTATTTTCTTCTTAATTTGATCTTGATTGAACCTTTACCTCCTAAGGCACTTAGTCGCTAAAAGAAGTAAGGTTAGAGATTGGGGAGTAGCTTTTGAGTGGAACCATGGAAGGGCCTGTTGGTGCACTAAAGTTGAAATCAAAATTCACTAGCCGATGAGCTTTAATGTAAGGAATGTGTGAAGAAAAGAGAAGAAAAAAATGATAGTGAAAGTATGTAGAAAACACTTCCAATTCTTATTGATTTGTGCTTGTGGAAATATAGACGTGTTTAATTGAAAAAGAGGGCTATGTGTACAAGGCAAGTGAATTGGTTGAGAAGAAAAGGTGCTTGAATTGTGAATGTAGTGTATTAAAGTGCTTAGGAGGGTTAGTCACTATTTCTAAATATATCCTACTCGTCCCTTAGCCTACATTACAACCTTAAAAGTCCTAACTGATCCTAGATTTGGTTAGCTTAAATTAGTAGAGACCTACACTACGGGCAAGCTTATGGTACGACCGCGGGATGCATATGAATTCTTTGTGAGGGTGAGAGAATTTTGTTCAATTGTGCGATGTCGTTAATCTATATTCAAAAGCATATTTGAATGTGTGGACTATCTATATTCACTCTTTTGTTTGTTGGTAAGGGCACATGATCTCATGAATGATTGGTAATGTTGTAAAGTTTCTTGTTGGGTAAGTGCATAAATTGAGGGGCTTAGTGGTTGCAAGTCGACTTTTGAGGTTGGGTGGTGACGAATAGGTTGTTGAAATATATTGAATTAAAGTATTTTACTTGGGTATGCTTAACGGGAAGAATGTGAATTTTTGTGTGTTCATGCTTGCGTGCCGGTATTGATCGTGGTCAAAGGTATAGCGTGTGGTTAAAAGTTCGAGTGCTCTCCTATGATATGAAGTTTGTACGTAGTTGGGAGGTTGTTGATAGTCCCATTGCTCGAAGACGAGCAAGAGCCGATGTTTAGCTTAAAGCCTATATATTTCTATGTATATCGCCTCATATTTGACTCTTGTTTCTTGAAATTGGTATGTTAAATGCTATGATTTGTATTAATTTGAAGTATTTTTATGTGTAGGAATGAGTTGGGAGCAATTGGGGGCGAAATGCACAAGATTTGAGCCAAAACGAACAAAACCGGACGAATTGAGCATTTGGGCGCCACAGGCAGCGCCTGGTGCCACCTGTGGCGCTGGAGGCAGATGGCAATTTGAGGCAGCGCCCTGGTGGGCGCGTGGCGCTACCCAGGGCGCCGGTGACGTGATTTTGTCCAAATTCATCGGGGACAAGGTTATTTCGGCCCTAGACCTACCAAACACGTATAAAAGCAAGACTAAACCTATTTTTGAGGGGGGAGACGTCACTTTGGAGGGGGGAGACTCCACTTTGGAGGAAAAACACACAGGGGATCGTTAGGAAGCGCAGAATTCTCAATTTTCTTCATCTTTTTCTAGTATTTCCAATTGATTCAAAACTTATGCAATTGTGTGATTATATTATGAGTGGCTAAACACCCATTGTTTTGGGGTTGTGATTAGCCATGAATATTGTTGTTTAATGTTAACTTAACCTTGCTTATAATTCACCAACATATGGTTGTTTCTTCAATTCTGTGTTTAATTGCTTAATTGTCTGGCCAGCAGTTAGGTTCTATTTACTATCTATGCTATGCTTGGGAAAGCCGTGTTTAGATTAGAGAAGAGTTGAAGAGAGCATGATCTTAACCCTTAGGGGGAGCGGATTTGTGGTTAGGATAGGAATATACCTAATCACCGTGCTTAATTAAATATCGTGATCTTAATGCGTTCTTAATAGATTGATTTCATAGGAATATAGGCGTTAATCTATTGAGAATAGGTGAGTAGTACTTCGGGAGAAGGCTATGAGAGCATTTATCGATTAATTAGTAACCATGAGTGAATTATATGAAAGTGAGAGTTAATTCGAACACAATACGATTGGTAAATCGATCACAGCCCTGAAATACTTGTCTCTACTGAATAAACAACAATCAACTAGTTACTTGATAATTTAGTTATTACTTAGAATTGTAGTTTAGCATAATTAAACTTTTGAACTCGAATTTAGCTTGACGGAATAACAATATTGGTGTGTTAGTGAGTAGTTGATATAATTCCCTGTGGGTACGATATCTGGACTTTCAAATCTTATATTACTTGTCGGCCACGTATACTTGCGTGTGCGTTTGGGAGCAACACCAGTCAACTCAAAGCCAACAAGATGATGCCACGTGTTAAATGATGTGGCAATCCCAATCCAAAACAGTAACCAATCAAGAGTTGCCAAGTGTCTAAAATGACATGTCTTGGCCAATCACAAGCAAGCTTATCACATAGCTTATATGATAAGTTTGATGACTCACATGTACCAATCAGAGATCAAGCAAGAGAGTTCATATGTAGCTGGACTGTCCATCCTCTACCACTATAAATAGAGTGATTATATAACTCTCTGGAGACATTCAGAGTTGCAGAAGAACATTCCGTAATTGGTGAAGGCATCCACTAACAGAGAGATTAATCATCAAGTGCATAGTTCTTCAACAAAGGCGTGATCAACAGAGTTCTTCCCGGAGATCAACCCGTAACAACAAAGTGTTGCTTGATGTCTTGGCGATTAAATACATCACAAGGAGGTCTGCATCGTCCTATATTTGAGAAAGACACTTCTCAAGCCCTCGAATCACGGAGAATTTTAGAGAGAAGAATCAAGGGATTCATAGAATTGTACTCACAAATATTTATCAATAAAATCTATTTTTCTTCATAATTTTTGTTGTAGTTTTTTTCCGTACTACGAAAATTTATTGCGAACAATATGTAATACATGCGCTATACCTTAATTCAAAATAGGTGATGTATTGCCAGAGGCGGATCTAGGATTTAGAGGCTTCGTGTGCCATAAATTTTGAACGTAGTCATGTAACAATTTACATTGTCTAAATAGGTCTAATCGATTTGGTCTATTTGGGTTTCGGTTCGGGTTATTCGTCTTTGGAGTTAATATAAACAAATTGATCAAGCAAAAAAATTATGTAATAATTATGATAACTTGGAATAAAAGCATAAAAATTCAACTGGATTATGCATTTTGTACAAGAAAAAAATGCTCGTTATCACTTTATATTTAGATACTTAAGGCAAAAACTTATACTAAGAAGCACTCTAAACATTAAAACAGAAGTAATTTTACAGACATTTTGCAATTTATATTTTTTATGAAAATTAGCTCACTCAACATTATTTACAATTGTCCTATTTTAGAGTAATTTGACAACAAAATTAACTTTCATCATTGATTAAAACAATAACTTATTCAAGAATTTCTATTTTTTTCATTTTTGTTTCTGCATACATATATCTTACTAGAGTTGTGGTCTTGGAGAAAACAGTTAATTTTTCATTATCTACTGATAATTAAATCATGGAGGAGTTAGAAAAGTACAATAATGGGGATTTCTTTGAACAGATCTGTGAAAGATTTTTTTAAAAAATATTTTCTGCTAAATTTTTAAAGATTTAAAAAAAGGAGAAAAGAAATTTCAAACAAAATAACAAGATCAAAGAAAAAGGCAATTGGAACTACTAATAAACAAAAAAGAGCAATTAAGGAAAGAGAAAGAAGAAACAAAGGATCCTCAAGCTGGAATCAAACACCCACCACTGGTGCAAAAATGACAGTGCCTTATCGGTGACACCTCGAGCCTTTTTTGTTACTGAGGGAGCCACTTAAAATATTTGTATGCATTATTTCTATATATACATGTATATGGACATGTTATTGCATAGTCTCGGTCAAAACTTGTGGGTGGCATACCACCCCGTTCCTTACACATAGATCCGCTTCTATGTATAGCGCATATAGTTCATGCACTATACCTTAATAAAATAAACGAGCCCCTTCTTCCCTAACAGAAACGATCAGTCCACACCCCACTCTATTTTTGAATTTTCTTCCCCCATTGGAACCCAAAAAGATTCCACAAAAAGCACGTATTTTATATTTTTAAAAGATTGAAGGTCTATTCATGGCGTAGAACAAAGTAGGTGACCGAATTTCGAGAAACGGTGGTTCAAATTCACATTTAAACTTTGCGAAAATCTTCAAAATTTAGGTATTTTTAATACTTTTCTCCGTATTATTTATTTACATTATGTGTATGTATTAACTATTGCGCACTTTATTTCAAATCTTTTGTGCAACTTGTTTTTTTTTTTGTAAGTTGTAAAAATTATAAAATAGATTTCGATTTTTTTTAAATTCCAAAATAAAAAAATTATGAATATTTATAATTTTTGTATAATTTGCGATATTTGTTGGTGTTTGTCAATTTGTTGATTATTTGAAATTTAGCTTCTTTTTTTTTTGGTTATTTATTGATTTTGTTGTTTAATTCGAGAACTTTTTGTGAGTTTTATTATTTAAATAATAGTATTGAATGTATTTGTGTAAATCAATATAGATTTTAAATTCTTTGTTAAATGCTGACTATTTTATTTGTTTGCCCACCGATAAAGTAGTCTTTTGATTCCTACTTTGGTTGTTAAATGCTTAAATTGCCCGAAATATAAGTTAAACTTTAGGATTATTCGAATATTGAATAAAAATTGGATAGTTGGCAGTACAGAGGATACTCAGTCTTTATCGTGAAATCCAAAAAACAAACATACAAAAAATTTATGAATTAATTAAATGGTAAATAATACTTCGTATCTAATTAATTAATTCACTATTTTAAGATATACCAATAATTTCAATAAATAAAATAATGTAGTTTTCTATAACTGGCGAATTAAAATTTGAATAGTTGTCAGTACAAAGGATACTCTGCCGAATTTTTATCGTTAGATTCTAAAAAAAATAATGTATAAACCGTTATGAAATAAATAAATACTAATTAATAATTTGTGTCAAATAAATAAATAAAATGTTTAATATATCCCGAGAATTAAAGCTAGAAAAATATTATAGGTATTTCTGACTGATGAACAAAAATTTGATTAGCTGTTAGTACAGAGGAGAATCTGCTGAATTTTTGTTCTTAAATATAAAACACTAATATATAAATTTGTATGAATTAAATAAACGACAAATGAAATATACTTAATATAGTTAGATAATACTCCTTACAATCTCAAACAACAGTAATAAATAAATCTTTCCTTATGAAAATAAGAAATCATATGTTTAATTATCATTATTATATGTACATACAATATTATGGATCGCCCGACTGTTCATCCTGGACCTGTTTCATATGAGCTACTTATGTTTCAGGCGCGCCATAGGTCATCACATATAGGGGATACAGGGTTACTAGCCAAAACTTCCACCCTGATGATTTCTAGGAGCTTATTAAGGATCATCCACTACATCAGCGCACCGTCGCATACCTCACACAGACTGATTTTTAATGAGTTGTTGAGGTCGACCGTTACAGTTTGACTGGTCATTGATCACAACTCTGATCAAGCGTTGGAGACCAGAGATATAAACATTCTATTTGTCTACCGGCGAGGCCACTATCACTTTACAGGATGTAGAGGTTTTATTTGGACTGCCTGTTGACGGTCTTGTTGTCCTCTACTCGCCTGCAATTAGGGTATAGGAGGCTGATCATGCCCAACTCTAGTCCTAAAAAGGATAAGTTGTTGCTGTATATAATCCGGTCTAAAAGTCCGGAGTCGAATCCCACAGGCAACTAAGGTTTAGCTACAATTGTTTACTATCACTAAGAAGACAAGCTCGAACAATTCCTAAGTTATAAATATTAAGATTCTTATGTCTAACTAATTAACTAACAAAAGACAACATTGGAAAATCCTAGAGTTATGATTTTCCCAATTGTCGGAATCCTTCCCGCTACGTCTCCTATAATTTTACCTAAGTACTCTCTACTGATTATGAGCCCTCGGCTTATTGTAATTCTCTCTTGAGCAACTACAATAATATACTAATCATATTCTTTCGAATTACGCTAGCTCACACTTTTTCACCGCTCACTATGATCACGTTAAAGCTTCGTTATCTCTAATCCCTCTTTTAAATCCGTCGTATTGATCTCTCATATACCATGGGAATGACGTTGTTCTACAACAAACTAAATATGCACTCTTTCTCTAGCAATACATAATAAATAGGCACGACCAATTGATGGCTATTTAATCAACAGCAATAAACACGTAGTGACCAAGTAGGGATATTCAAAGGCAAAGTATATTAAAATGTAACAAGAATTCATCCTCCAAAAGGTTACATCAAACCCTAGATTAGAGCGTGTAGCTACTCATAATTGTATAAACAATCATAGTAATATTCAAAAGCATTAAACTACAGTTTAAAGAAGAATAGAGAGAAAAACTCTTGCGGTTCGTGCTCCAGAGTATTCCGTAGCCTTTTTTTGCCTCTCCAATAATATTTTTTCCCTAGAAAAATCTAACTTTAAGAGGTATTTATAGGGTTGAGACTGAAGTCTACATGTCCAAAAATAGTGAGAAAATAAAATTGGCTCGGATAGCAGCATCAGCGCGAGGCACTGCCAGAGAGCACCAATGTTTTTGCGCGAGTCACTGTCCGGGGCGCCAATGTTTCTGCGTGAGGCACTGTCTGGGGCGCCGATGACAATGCCTTGCACTATCTATGGCCATGACTTTTAATTGCCTTGCACATCTTCTTTTATTGCTCCATTTTGAGGCTCTGAGGTACCATTTTGTGCAACTTTTCTCCAATTCATGTTCAAGCATTCCTACACGTGAAATAAGCTTTACTAAGTTCAATTATCGCACAAATTAGCATCCAAACAACAAGCAAGAAGGATAAATAACGTCAAAATATATAGAATTATAGCAAGACATCAACACCCTACACTTAAATGTTGCTCGCTCTCGAGTCAACCAACTAAACACTTCCTCTTCAAGGACCCAACAATCCACACTTTCACAACACACTACACCTATGACCATGGGTTGATAGCAACAATTAAGCTCTAGCATATGCAATCAAAATACACTTCCCGTATTTATGCCCAATTTCAAAATGTCAAACATAGGAACAACATGGCTATAACAATCCTAGCCTCGAAAACTAACTCAATGTCACAATACACTCGAGGCTTGAATACTTAATCTAACGGAGATGTCTAGTAATGTTACCTGTCCTTTGTGAAACCATGTACCCTCACAATAAAATAAAGAGTAAGTAGTCCGCACATCCAAATCACATGATCGAATATATCTTAAGGACTCAAACATATGAAGAAAAATCACTCACCCTCTCAAAGAAGTCGCATGCACGCAAAAGGTACCATAGACTTGCCCATTATGTAAACATCTGCTAGTGTAGGCCCACTCGGTCCGAAATCAACTAGGACTTTGTTATGGTTGTAATGTAGGCTAAGGGACGGGTAGAATATATTTAGGATATAGTGGCTACCTCCTAAGCACTTTAACACATCACGTATTCAACTTTAAGCGCTACAATTTCTTCAATCCCCTTCAATCATCACAAGATAGCTCACCCCAAAATATTTTTCCTTCTTCTTTACACACTACTTCATATCACATCCACTAGAAAAAATAAGAAACTTTTATTTATTCAATTATTCTTCTCTTTTTTTTTCTTTCTTTTTTTCTTTTTTTTTCTTTTGTATGTTTGCCTTGCCGTTGGATGGTTTTATTTAAAGCGCAAGTGAACATTTCTTCCTTCTATTGGTTCCACTCAAAAACTACCCCAAGTTTCCTTATTACTTCTTTCTAGCGCTCTCTTTGCAATTCGAGTGATTTAAGAGGTCTAAGGATTAAAATGATTCAATTAAGAATAAAAGGGATAGGTTTGTAATGGGGGTGCCAAAAGAAAGGCTTATAGGCTCAAAGGGTAACTAGGGATGGTTTTACTTGTGATAAGCAATAAAACTCAAAAAGATTAAAGAAAGCTTAACATCACTTTTCAAACCGAGCAACACCTAGGATTTCGCTTCAATTCACATTCCGAGCAAGTTCTAGACTCAAATGCAACTACATGGACTATACAAAGAACTCACTTCACACATGGCACATGACTCACTAAGGACGGTCCTATTCGGACTCTCAATCAAACAAGTATTCACACAACCAAGAGATATACTAAGCATGAAGCACAAAGTGAACACAAGTCAAGCAACCGAGACATAAGAGTATACCACATATTCATTTTTTTCAAGGCATCATCCTATATTTAAAATCAAGGGAAGGTGAAACACATGCCAGAACCTAAGTATGCAACCATCAAACAAGTCAAAAGGTGCGAATCACATTATTTCTTCTTCTTTATTTCCTACATACTACTCTAAAAAAAATTACTACTACCCGGTTCAAGTTACATCCAATGGAAACGAACCGAGGCACGAAGAAAATCCACGGGGGAATATTTTTCTATTTTCTAATTTTTTTGTATTTTTTGTTTAGATTTAAATCCCTCAAGAAAACTGTTTAGGAGAAGTATCATTGGGAAAAGTCAAAATTCTTTTTCTAAAAAAAGATTATCAATTAAACTAACACAACTAAAATAGCATAGAAAGTCACCTGGACAATCTCCTCGCCCCACACTTAAGATTGTGCATTGTCCCCAATGCACAACATAAATAATAAGAGGGTAAAAAAACTACCTGGTAGGCCAAAGGTCGAAGCACTAGCGGCTCATGGAGTACTCAGACTTCTCCCCGGTATTTTTCTTTGTGCGGGCACCCCACACTTAGTTCTGACCATGTGGCTTGCTGTTGCATCCTTCCAATATCTATGCTTCCTATGCTCCTAAAAAATCAAAAACGACACTACAACAATAATACAATAAGAAAATAATTTTAAAAAATTAAAAATAAAAGAAAGCAGTAAAGCTGGGTTGCCTCCCAACAAGCGCCTGATTTAACGTTGCGACACGACGTGAACCACTTTCTGCCTCCACCTCGAGCTTATGAATTGAACCCCAAGTTTTGATTTAAGCTTATGATTATGCTCCTGGGGCGGTACAAATTCTTGTGAGCCAATTAAGTAAACTCTCATGCACCTTTTGGCTCTCGACCGAGGAGTGTCACCTTGCTTAAACAACCTTGAAAATATCAAAATATAAGGCTTATCTACCTCTTCCCTTGAATCCTTTTTATACTCATAAATATCCATTCTTATTTGACCATTCGAACATAATGTAGTGAAGTGTTTGGAATGAGGTCCGACGTGCTCAAATACCTAAACTTCAAGATTTTCAGCCTCCTCGACACAAATTATACTAGAGTCAACTAAATTTGTACCCTCAATGTCCTTGCCTGACTCTAGTATCATTTCTTCAACATTTACATCATCAAATTTTAGTTGGTTAGAGTGTTGGTGTTCTACTCTGGACCCCTCCATTGGCACCTCAATTTTTGTCTCTAATGCACATTGCTCCCGGCTACTATCCGTACTATTAACTTGTTGAGCATTAAAGCTTCTATTATTTGATTCACTTAAGCTTCCAAGTTGCGAATATTTGCCTCTTGCCTTTGTATCTGTAGTTGTGTCTCATTATTATTTCCCACAAGGTACCTTAGCATACATATCCTTGATCTCCTTCAGGTCATCATCCCTGGGTTCTTGGTTCCTATTAACTTCACAAGAAAAAGTAGAACTATCATAGTAAAGGGTTGGGGGAGGATAAGAAATATAAGCACAACCATAAAAGTGACCATCTTGACCAGTACACATCTCACACACATTCCACACATAAGATTGAGTTAGGGCACATAACTCGCTCTCCGAAATATTTTGATAATTTTGCCATGGGTGGTTTCCTCCACAATATGTATACGGATCACAACACCTAAATTTCTATAATTCCAAGATGTCATGTTTCTCAAATCAACAAGTAAAATAAATAATTAAAAAAATAAAACAAAACAAAACAAAATAAAAGTTCAAACTTGAAATCTAGCAATATGTACAATTAGAACTCCACCGTTAGTTCCCCAGCAACGGCGCCAAAATTTGATCACGCCCAACTCTAATTCTAAAAAAGATAAGCGGTCGCTGTAAATATAATCCGGTCTAAAGTCTGGAGTCAAATCCCATAGGGAACTAAGGTTTAGCTACAACTGTTTACTATCACTAAGAAGACAAGCTCAATCAATTTCAAAGTGATAAATATTAAGATTATTATGTCTAACTAATTAACTAAGAAATTAAAGTAGTGAATTAATAAATAGGACATTAAGGGTTGGAGAAAAGATTGGAAAATCCTAGAGTTATGATTTTCCCAATTGTCGGAATACTTCCCGCTACGTCTCCTACAATTTCATCTGAGTATTCTCTACTGATCATGAGCCCTCAGCTTATCGTAATTCTCTCTCGAGCAACTACAATAATGTGCTAGTCATATTCTCTCGAATTATGCTAGCTCACACTTTTTCACCGCTCACTATGATCACGTCAAAGCTTCGTTATCTCTAATCCCGCTTTTAAACCGGCCGTATTGATCTCTCATATACCTTGGGAGTGACGTTGTTCGAAAACAACCTAAATATGCACTCTTTCTCAAGCAATACATAATAAATAGGAACGGTCAATTGATGGCATTCAATCTACAGCAATAAACACGTAGTTGAACAAGTAGGGATATTCAAAGGTAAAACTATATTAAAAACGTAACAAGAATTCTTCCTCCAAAAGATTCCATCAAACCCTAAATTAGAGAGTCTAGCTACTCATAATCGTATAAACAATCATAGTAATATTCAAAAGCATTAAACTACAGATTAAAGAAGAACGGAGAGAAAAACTCTTGTGTTTCGTGCTCCAGAATATTCCATAGTCTTTTGCCTCTCCAATAATATCTTCTCCATAGAAAAACTAACTTTAAGAGGTATTTATAGGGTTGGGGCCGAAGTCTAGATGTCCAAAAATAGTGAGGAATTAAAATTGGCTTGGATAGCAGCATCGGCGCGAGGCACTATCAGAGGCACCAATGTTCCTGCGCGAGGCACTGTTTGGGGCACCAATGTTTCTGTGCGAGACACTGTCTGGGGCACTAATGACAGTGCTCTGGAAAATGCCTTGCACTGTCTATGGTCATGCCTTTTCTTTGCCTTGCACATCTTCTTTTATTACTCCATTTTGAGGCTCTGAGGTACCATTTCGTGCAACTTTTCTCCAATTCATGTCCAAGCATTCCTACACGTGAAATAGGCTCTACTAAGCTCAATTGTCACATAAATTAGCATCCAAACAACAAGCAAGTAGGGTAAATAACTTGAAAATATATGGAATTATAGCACGACATACATCAGAGGCCTGACTATCTAGAGATGCTGGAGAGGCTCATTGGACTATGTCCAGTTGAGGAGACTAAGATTAGTGGAGTTAGCCGATTACAGTTATTTCCTATTAGGCAGTACCTGGAGGCACTACACGAGCAGATCACAGATGAGACACTGGTGGAGGGTATTGATTGGCAGTCTAGGCTGCTGCTATTAATGATATTTTGCGGTATTCTTTTCCCCAACACCTCGGGGAACCTTGTTAGCCTACGTTTTTTGGATCATCTGGAGCGATTAGATGATTTACCTATGTACAGTTGGGGTAATTCCGTTCAAGTATACCTATATAGGAAGTTACGCAGGGCATCGATTGGTAGCGTTATAGACGTCACTGGATTTATTCCGCTTCTACAGGTGATAACATTATCAATTCTTTTCATAAATATCATATATGTTTTAGAAATACTTAGTTTTACATTTTCAATCAATATTAGGTTTGGGCTTGAGAGAGATTCTTGCAGATGCAGCCCACTCCTCGACCACTAGCTCAGATTCACCACCATCGCCACTGCTACCCCGTGCTAAGAGGTGGGTAGATAGGAGAGGCCAAACCCGTAACGTCGAGGCTCGACATCATCTCCCGCTCTACAGGGATATATTATATCTACTGGATGGTGATCGGGTAAATATTTGACTTAGTACGTTTTTTAATACATGATTTGTCTTGCGTTTACTTACTTTCTTGCGTTTAATAAATAGTTCGTATGGAGGCTATATAGTGACAAGCTCATAACCAATTTGCCATACTATTGCTCACAAGGTCGAGCCATGTGGCTTTTTAAGGTCCTATTGATCTGTCTCGATATAGTTGAGCATCATTCGATGAGGAGAGTATTACGACAGTTTGGCTGACCACAGCATATACCCCCTCATCCCAGTTGGCAGACCACTCATTACAAGTGGCTTATAATCCCAAACAGTTGCATTGGTTTTGGCATAATTTTAACACTACTTTCAACCAAGAAAGATGCATTGTGGAATCTATCAATGAATCTCTCCATCAGCTGCTTGAATGATATCCGCACCATGGCAGTGAGAGGTAGGGGTGGGCATCGGTCGGTTCGGTTCGATTTTGTATAATTTCGATTTGGTTTATTCGGTTTTCGGTTTTTAATTTTAATAACCAAACCAAACCAAAGTTATTACGGTTCGGTGCGGTTTTTTCAAAGTTCGGTTCGGTTATTTTCGGTTTATTTTTTCGGTTATAAACGGTTCAAGATTTTCAACGATGACCACAATATTTAGTATGTCAATATTGTTTCCATGTATCTGCTACCTCAAAATCAGGAAGCCTTACTGCCTTACTCAAGAAACGTTACTATCTCAAACTCAAAGCAGCCCTGTTTCTAACTTTCTATATATTCAACAAGCTTAGAACTTGAACCACTCAAATACACTTTCTGTAAGGTTGAGAGTATAAGAAAGTTTAAATAGAGTGGACAGTTAATTGTTGGGTGTAAACAAGGAGAGTTTAATTGCAAAGGCTATATATAAGCAATAAGATGAACCACATGCTTGTTTAATTCAGATTTGCATACAAAAAATTCATGATTGTTCAAAGTTCAAACTAAATAGCCTTGGCTTCATGGAGCACTGGAGCTTGACCAGGCTTGGGAGCAGCTTGGGAGCATCATCCTGAAATAGCCACGAATAAATTACCATGAAGCTTGGGAGCATGTATTTGTAAATCAGAATAAATTACCACGAAGCTAAGTAGCTAACTGCTAACTAACACAACACAGAGTGCTGCTGAGGAAAAAGGATGAGCGACGAGCGGAGGAAAAAGGCGTCACAGCAACAGCAATCGGCACAGTAGGAGAAATTAAGGCGCATATATGCTACAAAGTACAAACAATAGCAGAAAGCCAGAAACCAGAAAAATCGAAAATTATTTTTGATAATTTTTCTTTCTTTTTATCCAAGAGAAAAAAAAGGACACACAAAGAAATGAAGAATGAGCCGTATGTATTTCTGATGGACCTTCTAATTCAAAATTAGTTTAGCAAGATTTAAATTATTATTTTTCGATAATTTCTTTATTCAACCATATCTCTACACAAAGTTCAAAGAAAATTGATTTCTTGAAAAAAGAAGGAGCTAGGAGCCGCAGCTAAGAGGTTACCACTAACCTGACACCTGAGGAAGAAGGATGAGCGAGTTCAATCGGAAGTCGGAACCCTAATTTTGGAGGTACTGGTGACTGGTGAGGGCGTCGACACTCGGTAGTGGTAGGTGGCTACTGGGTCGTGACTCGTGAGTGACTGAGTGGTGAGGAACTGAGGAGTGATGATCGACGACGACGAATGAGCCTTGAGGAGTTGAGGTCAGAGAAGTAAGAAGTTGAGAAGTGAGAACTGAGGATTGAGGAAGGTCGATTAGGCTTCTTGTTCTTACTTCTTAGGAATTAACGTTAGGGTAACTTAGTCTTAGGGTACTTGGGTAGTGGGCTGGGCCGGCTTGCAGAATCAATTAATTAGGGGTGGGCTTCAGATGCTTTGGGCTTCATATAATGTTATAGTAGTAAAATTTTCGATTTTCGGTTAAACCGAAAAACCGAAATCTTAAAACCGAAAACCGAACCGAAAACCGATATTTTAAAAATTTAAAACCGAAAACCGAACCGAAAACCGAAAAACCAAAACCGAAAAAATCGAAATTTTTGGTTCGGTCGGTTTTTTCGGTTCGGTCGGTATTATGCCCACCCCTAGCAACGGTAGCCACGAAAATCTGGTGGGTATCTTAATTTTTGACCTCCATACTGTTCAATCAATATATTTATTGTAATACATAACATCTAAAGGACATATTTTCAATGAACTTTTCATGTATACAGTCAAACCTCTGTATAACAGCCTCGTTTGTTTCGATATTTTTTCGCTGCTATAGTGAAGTGTTGTTATAAAGGACATATATTATACAGTTCAGACCTCTTTATGAAAGCATCCTTATATAATAGCAATTTACTATAAAAGCCAAGTTATTCTCGGAACTGATTTTTATGTTATGTTATAATATAATTTCTCTTAACAGCACTTCACCATAGCAGCCAAAATATATCAGAACAAAGAGGTTGTTATAGAGAGGTTTGACTATAACATAACATAAAAATCGATTTCGAGAATAACTAGGCTTTAATAGTGAATGATTATTATATAATAATGATGTTATAAGGAGGTCTCACTTCCGCACGTCTGATTCCTATCAAATCAACTCGGAATGACGCTAAATTTTGCATACAAGTCATAAATCACCATACGGAATTACTCCCAGACTCAGAATCCTAAACAGACCTCGATAACACCAAAGAGTTCCTCTTGTTCAACTTCGGGGTGATGTTCTTGCTCAATTTCATTGTGTACTGAATCCATTATATGCCTAAAATACCTACAAAATAGACCAACAATGTTAAAAGCTAGTATAGACACTTCAAACAATGTATTATGAAGTATTTTGACTGTATATTCTTAATTATTAAGCTTTATAATAGGTCTATTGTTAGGCATGTGAGAAAGTGTATGCCATGATTAACTTTTATTTTCAACATATCATGTGATTTTACTATTTTCTACCAATCTTTTCTCATCATTCAAAAGCATATATTCTTGATTTTCTTTCTCCAAAAAAATCTACCTAGACTTTGCCTACAACAAATTAGTAATGATTGATTAAATAACGGTATCTTAGAAAAAGGGGAAGATTTTCTTTTGAGCAATGTGTCTTATATGATGGGATGGAAAATATTTAAAGTCTCCTTAGATATTGCACTCTAATAATTAGTGCAAAAAGTTATCGGAAAGTGCCAGTAAATTACATTATGGCACAAATCTTCTTGTTTTTTCTATTTTATTTTTCTTCTTTTCTACCATTAAATTAATCTTCATTGCACTTGTACGCATCCTATGTCCATTACTTTATTTTTTTCCCTACTTCTGGATTCCCAAATATATTTTTGTTCCAAGTTTGTATTAAAGTACCCTCTATTCCTCTTAGTGGTGTCTTTTCTCTATTACATATATTCCTTGCTTTTCCAAATTTCTTAAAACAAGTTTATTACAACTCAAAGGGAAACATCTCCCTTTTTTGTTGACAACTAGTAATAAGAGAGGTCCAAATATCCATTTCTTTACATGGTCTGAGTCATCTCAATTTTTGGTTTACACCCTCATTTTATACTGTGTGCGCTCTACATATTCAGTCATTGATGTGTCGGAGGGTGTGTGAGCCTCCACACATTTGTGAATGTGATTTTTGGTCTCGTTATAATATGTTCTTGGGTAATATTCACCTTAAGAGTTAACTTTTGATGTTGAATTAAATGTTAAATTTATTTCTTTACACCACACCAGCTAATAAAATTATTTAATAGCATTACATAGTAGAAGTAATTACTAAATTACCTTTATTTGTTTTTTAAATTATTTGAGTAATTAATTATATATGCTTTTTTAGAATAGTAAGAAAAGGATTTGAAGAAACAAATTTAGTATCTTCTTGATTTTATAAAGGAACAAATATTCTAAATCAAATATTTTTTAAAAAATGATATTGTATAGCCGCTCTCAAAATAATAGTCGATATATATATATATGTTATATATAAATTTTATACACTTCTGCGGTTACTGAATGTATATAATTTTGATTGCGGGCTAAAAATGATATTTGCCTAATATTTTTTATTAATGTGACAAATAAAAAAGACCAGATGGAGTTTGTATCTACGAATTTAGAAATTTTTTGACAGATTGCAATATACCAAAAAGAAGTAAATAGTGATTTCAATCTATTTAAGAATCAACAGATCTCATTTTCAAAGTACAACAGTACAAGCATGACGATATAATAGGAATTTCGACTTTCAGTGGAGGCATCTTTCTGTGATATTAATCACTCAAATCTTTATTCCAACTTTATAATTATTAGAGGGACCAAATTAAAGACAAAATTTTAAATAAAGAATCAAACAATTAAACACCATGACTAAAGAGACATACCAAATCAACCCAACAAAGATTAATTGGACTTATATCTAAACCCTTTTATGGTAGCACATGTTGTATGGACAACACATTTTTTATTTTTAACAACCAACCTGTTAATTATTAAAAAAGCAAAGAACATTTCAGATGAAAATTAGAAACATATTGGGAAACTAGATCATATATATATATATATATATATATATATATATATATAGATATTTTACATCAACCAGTTATATTTAATTTAAGTTGTTAGTTGGACGGCTATTTAGGATAATCTTTCATTAGTTATTGAACTTTAATGCACACTTTTAAGAAAGAACCACAGTGTGCAACATTAATATTTAATAGCCTGTTTGGCCAAGCTTCTTCAATTCTAGAAGTATTTTTTTTTTTAAATATTTTTTTTTTCAAAATTAAAGTGTTTGGCCAAGCATTTGGAAGAAAAAAATGAGGAGAAGTAGAAGCAGTTTTGGAGAAGCAGAAAAAAGAAGATTCTCTCCAAAAGCACTTTTGAGAAAAATACACTTAGAAGAAGTTTTTAAAAACTTGGCCAAACACTCATTGCTGCTCGAAAGTGCTTTTCAAATTAATTAGCTAAACACAAGCTGCTTCTTACCAAAAGTAATTTTGAGATTTTCAAAATAATCTTATTTTTGTAGCTTAGCCAAACGGGCTATAAATCTTAAGTCTATAAAGACATTGACACACGTCCTTTTTGTGAATATCTGGTGCGGATAAGTTTTTGGAAAACGTCTAATTCCCATTCTAAGAGTGTGTTTGGTAAAATATTTTGGTTGGCTAACTATTTGAGAAATATTTTTCATATTAACTTCTTTTTCTCCAATTTTAGGAAAATAATTTTCTACCAGAGGAGAAAATATTTTTCGAAACTCTCTTTCGACCCTCCTCACCCCACCTTCACTACATACCCTGCACCCCAACCTCCCTACCCACCTCACCCGACCTCGAATTCAACCCTACCCATCCCTATTTGCGGGACCCCTCCCACGCCACTCACCCCCTAGCCTACACCCCCACCCACCCCACGCCTACGTCCTGGCCCACACCCTTTTCTTGAAGGAATTGTATATATAATTGCGAAGATGTGCTTAAATATTTAATTAAAATACTTTTTATTTAATTTTATTTTTCTCTAATTTCAAAAAAATAATTTACCAAGTAGAGGAAAAATATTTTTCGAAATTCTCTTTTGTCACGATCCAAAATCTGCATGTCGTGATGGCGCCTATCTTAATACTAGGCAAGCTGACAACCGCAATAAGCCACAAATTTTTTTAAGTTTGAAAAACATAATATTTAGATTTAGCATGTGCGTCACACGTAATTCAGGGATTTATACCCTCAAAACCAAGTTTAGAAGTGTTACTTATCTCAAACCGTGTAATTCTTTATTCTAACATGCCCTTGCCTCGCGAATCGGCCTCCGAATTCCTCGAATCTAGTCACAATTAATTCGATATAGTCAACACAAATTATAGGAATTAATCCATATGAAAATACTAATTTTTCCAACAAAATCTGAAATTCCACTCAAAAATTGTCAGTAGGGCCCACGTCTCGGAACCCGACAAGAGTTACAAAATATGAACGCCCATTCAACCACGAGTCCAACCATACCAATTTTACCAAATTCCGACTTCAACTCGACCCTCAAATATTCAATTTAACCTTAAGATTTTTCATAATTTTTTCAACTTAAAATACCAATTAAATGCTAAAAATAACAATAGATTCAGGTAATTTGACCAAAATTGAGTTAAGAACTCTTACTCCGATATTTTCCTAAAAATCTTTTGAAAATCGCCTCTTCCCGAGCTCCAAATCGTTAAAAATGAAATTCAGAACTTAAATCTGCTGCCCAGTCGTTTGCTCTACGCTATCGCGGACCTTCTCACGCGATCGCGAAGCACAGATTCCCCACTGACCGTTTTAACCTTACGCGATCGCGGATAACTGCACGCGATCGCGAAGCTCAACTCCACAAGTCCGCGATCGCGAAGTGTAACTTCGCGTGACCCTTGCTGCCTCATGTCCTCTACGCGAACGCGGCTTAACTCACGCGTTCTTGATGCATGAACTGCTCGAGCTACGCAATCGCAGCCCAATATATGCGACCGCATATAAAAATTTCCACTGCCCAAAATAATAGCCTACGCGATCGCGGAGCATAAAACCTCCTCTGCCCAGCTAAGCCTACGTGATCGCGTAGAAGGAAACCAGACCTGTGCACCAGAAAAACTTCAGCAAAACACCGAGTCCAAAATTCGATCCATTAACCATCCGAAACTCACCCGAGGCCCCCGGGACCTCAACCAAATACACCAACAAGTCCTAAAACATCATACGAACTTATTCGAAGCCTCAAGTCACATCAAACAACGCTAAAAATACGAATCATACCCCAATTCAAGCTTAATGAAACTAAGAAATTTCAACTTTTATATTCGGTGCCGAAACCTATCAAATCAAGTCCGATGGACCTTAAATTTTTCAGACAAGTCATAAATGACATAACAGACCTATTCAAATTTCTAGAATCGAATTCCGACCCCGATATCAAAAAGTCAACTCCCCGGTCAAACTTCCAAACTTAAATTTTTTATTTTCGCCATTTCAAGCCTACTTTAACTACTGACTTCCAAATAATTTTTTAGACATACTCTTAAGTCCAAAATCACTATATGGAACTATTGGAATCGTCAAAAATCTATTCCGGGATCGTTTAGAAATAAGTCAACATCCGGTCAACCTTTTCAACTTAAACTTTTATCTTGGAGACTAAGTGTCACAAATTCATTCCGAAACCTCATCGGACCCGAATTGAGCAGTAAATGGGGGAACGGAGCAGTAATACTCAAAACGACTGGCCGAGTCATTACATCTTTCAACCTCCCCACCCCAAATCCACCCCTACCCTACCTTGCACCCCCAGCCCCCAACCTCCCAACCCACTCCTGCCCACCCCCACCTTCACCCTCGGTACCCTCTTGCCTCACCCACCCCGGCCCCCACATCCTTTGCTTGAAGGAATTATGTGTAATTGTGAACAGGTGGATCCAGAGCATGAATATCAGGTTCAGTGGAATCTAGTAGCATATGTTCATACCTTATATATATACTAAGAAATTAATTAAATATTTATAAATATTATATTGTGAACTCATAAATTATTGTATATTAACTTGAGTTTGTTGTCGGAACCCATTAATTTTGAATCCGCGTGTGATTGTGAAGATATGTTTGTTTTAAGCAATCAAAATGAGTCCCCAAAAGGTAGAGATGCTTTGTCCACATTAACAATAATTTAAAGGTTTTGCGAAATGTTACAGAATAATTCAAACATATGGGGTCGTTCACGTTGGTGGGAAACTTATATCATACAATAATTGAAAATAAATGTAGAAAAGATAGAATGTCTTCAAACTTATATAGCTACCATTATGTCAGAGAAGTCAGTTTCACAAGCATTCACTCAAAATTCAAACTTTTCCTTTTTTTTCTTTTTCTTATCCGATGTCTAGCATCCACGTTAAAGCCCAATTAAATTTGAATTTATGCTGGAAAATCCGGCAATAAAGAATAAAGCGTTCTTTAATAAAGACGACTTCATACTCAAAACTCGAATTTGAGACCTCTAGTTAAAAATAAAACGCTTATCACTCCACTGCAATCCGAGTTTTCCATTCTTTTAACATCTTGTGGGATTTGATAATCAAGAAAATGTTGTGTTGCAAATTAATATGATCTGACGTTTCAAGAAAAAGAAAAGGGCGTAGGGCATATATAATATATCACCTTATCAACATTCATTTTCGTACACTTAAAAATATAATGACAATATCGCCTTACCAACACGTCTAACATGGACAACCGCACAGAAATGAAACCTACCAGATTCTCCGAGTACTATTTGTACGTCATGCTCCTTTATAATTTTGGTGGCAAATCTCTTACATGTAAAAATAAATCTCCCATGTATATATAAAAAAAAAAAAAAGAAGATAAAATCATAAAACTAAAATAAGTTTGTAAAGAGCCAAAAAAACCAATTCATTCATCATCCAATTGGTAAGAGCGAATATTGAATAATATTATTTTAACTTGTCCATTAAATTACTGAGTTTAGTTCACCCTCGCTCCCTAGCAAATTCAAAGAGTGCTTTTTGTGGTGCTCAACTGAAACATAGTTCATTGTATACATCTGCCTGATTGAAGTAAGTTCTAGGCAGTGTTTTGTTTCGTGCCGATCGAAATATTAATCAATAGCATGTTTTTGGTTTGAAATTTATATTAAAATCTCGTGAATATTACAGAAACGTTCAAATACGTCCCAACTTACCAATCTCTAGCTATTAATCATAGATTTACTAAAACTAGTCAAACACATATAAAAATTAAAAACCCAAATAAATAAGGTTCTTTCTCTCCAAGAATCACACGCAAAAATCTCCTTCCATATATTTAAACGTGATTAGCAACATTAGATGCAAAACGGAAAGGAAATTTCATGATGGATGGGGTAGCAAATAAGATGTGTGTGTGTGTATGGTTGAAATTCTTTGAAAATAAAAATCTAAGCAAAAAAGGATCTTTTATATTGGGTATGGTTGAAATTCTTTGAAAACATATAGATGAGTCAATATACAAAATTTGAGGAAGATTGGAGGTAATTTGAACTAATTTGGTACCAAAATTCGTAGTTAGAATCTAGTTCAAAAATTCTTCTGTGGCACATGTATCACGCATGTATCTCATATACAAGTATACATGGATATACATGTGATACACATTTGATACAAATATGATATATGTGTGATACACGTATAATTTTTTTTCATGTTCATCTTCTACTTTGAATTTTCAGTTCAAACCACCTCAAAACTCCACCAAATCTCCCAAAACTGAGATTCAACTTCCTTAAGATGTACCCAATCTATTCCAATTACACTCACTCAAAAGAAAGCAAAAATTTAACCCTTTTGGCTACAAATAGCTAATTAACTAATATTAATAATATTTTATGAATTGGTCAATTTTTATAATAAGCTAGTTATAAACGAACATAGCTGATAGTTTCCCTAAAATCAACCATTGAGCGTATTTGATACTCCCTTGTTATTAATTAAAGACTTATAACCACAATTTCCTTAAATACTTTTTAGAGATCTTTACAAACATAGCCGTCGGATTCATTGTTTACTTTTTTAAACTGGTATACTTAGATTATACACAGTTAAATACATATTATATATAAATAAGACGAATTTTCATACACTACTATACATATATTGTACATTGACTGGCTATTTTTAGTTTAAACAGTTGGATGGGCGGCTATTAAGGTTAATTCTTCTATTTTTCTTTTCTTTTAGATGTTGTATTAATTATTAACTATTCTATTATATAGTCTTCTTATGTAGTTTCTGAATATACATTAAAAAATTTATTTCCAAAATCACATAGGAATTTTAAGTCCAAATTGAGCAGCAACATCCAGTGTCCTACCATGTTAGAAATTAGAATGGCCCATATATACTTCCATGTGCTAGTCTATGAACTATGAAGTGAGACCCTACGAGTTTACAACACAACTTTTCCTTAACAAACTAGATATTCCCTCGAGTGTATACCTCTAAAATTTGATACTCTTACATAAAAAATTTATCCATTTTTGCCTTATAATGTGTGGAGTAGAAAGGGGAAAAGCTGAAGCTTATAATTGTGCACGAATTATGGATGGGTCTACAACCCCTTGTTAGGGTGTGGGCCATATCATATAAAAAATGTATTCTTCCATGCTATTATTCTACCTCTTTATATTCATCTTGAATTCCTATAGGGATCGATTATTTACTTACATAAAGATATTAATCTTGATATAGCATTTCAGCGTATATTTATTTCATGTTTGATTGTGAATTTAAGTTAATACTGTAATTAATTTTATACCAAAATATTAATATTGGTTATTTCGTATTAGATGTCGGACTATAATCTATTATTTATAATTCCTGGATAATCTTATTTCGAAAATGACGAGAGTTATAACACAAGTGACAAAACTATCAATTGGATTCTAACACGTAAATGACACAAAAATGTAAAATTTAGAGGCTAATCATGGAAATTTATACAATAATAAAAAACGAAAGGCTAATCGTGAAACTTTTTTCAAATCCTCAAGGAAATAGCCCAAGCATAAATCGATTCACAGTGTCACAAATTTAAATTTTCAAATTAATCTAGTTCAAATAACATCAGTATCGTAGCATCACATTTCCTTCATCTCCCCGATGTAATAAAAAATAATTTAAAAAGAAAAAACTTGAGGGGAAATCGAAAGGTTTAATTCATTAAAATAATTAGTCAACAAATAAAACATAATATAGACCTCAGCTCAGTTGGTGGGGCGGGAGACTGCAGTGGGTGTTACCCGTTAGCCAACTTTAGGTTGGTGTTTCGAGTCCGGCAGATTGGATTTCTTTTTCGTTTTGTGATTATTCTTTTAAAGAAATTCCTTTACAAACACATAAACCGCAACCGCATACAAATGCTATTTATAAGTAGCATTCAACGCGACCTATAAATTTTTTTAGTCTGTCCTTGTATCCTTCAGCCAAATCACAAATCTCAACCTCTTTATGGTTTGAAAATTATGAGGTTATTGATTTATGACCAAAGGACGTATGAGTTATTTATATATGGTGATACCGGTGGTGACTGGTGAGTAGTGACTTAAATTAAAAGCAATTTCTTCTGCATGTCAATACATAACTATTATAATACCATGTAAAGATGGGCTTAAACAAAGATTTGTGAATATGCTGGGAATCACGTTATTCTGTGTCCAAAGGTGTCCATTTATAATTGTTAGATACACGAGAGATAAGTGCTATTCAAGATTAGCTAACTAATTGTTGATAATAAATTATGCTACTCTACTCTATTCTTAACTCGATTCAATTTTGAATTCTGTGTTCCAATAGTCTATAATCCCACCTCGAAAACTTCAATGCTTTTAAATACGTCGAATTGTATTTTAAAGAAAACCTCAAATTATCAACATTTACTTTCCATAACCCAAGAGATTTTGCAAGATAAGTCAACGTTTACAATATCGCAATAGGAAAAAATATACCACCAAACAGTGATGGAATGAAATCCCCTCTCCTCCCATCCCACAAAAGTAAGGTGTCTATGCCCACGGATCTGGACACTAGATTGTTATACAAATTATGAAAAGAAAAAGGAACAAATATTTTTCTCCATTAGACTCATTTAGATGACAAATAAGGTGCTCTGGACATTTAAAACAGTTTCTTATACGTAGCTCTTTCCTTTTCACCAGTAAATAATTTAAGTAATATACACAAATAGTGCAGAAAACCTCTACACTATCAATCAAATTTAACTGGTTATAACTTGCTCTTTATTTTTCAAGTTACCATATCAAACTTGATAAGAAGGTTTACATATTGTTGCAAGTCAATTTTACTTGATGGCGTAAATAACATATATATTATTGGTACATAGAATTTAAACTCTTTATTAAATAACTGTTTCAACAACCTACTTAAAGCTCTCAGACCCCAACTCTCAGCTGGTTCCTAAAGCTACAAAAAGGATGCTATTTCTACGCTCCTACCTATTTCTACAACCAAAGATGCTATACTACATCGTTGAAAAGTCCAAGTCACATGAAGGATATAACATACCGGTGATTTAAGGAGTCATCTGAAGCCACCTGCAATGAATTCAAAGTCAAACTGACAGGAGACTGCAAAATCTTTGAGTTAGTACCATAAGCAGTAGAAACTAATTAATCTGCATCTACATAACTCAAAATATTGACAACAGATGAACTCCAAATTCAAGAACGGAGACTAGACATTGCAATACTTGAAGTGCGCACAATAGGTGTCAAAAATGCATCTGGGGAAACCACATTCTGCCAAGAGGCTAAGACAAGGCAATCAACTCTAGCACAAATTACCAAGAGTCTAATTTGGAGTTCTGATGAACTGCATTGAAATCTGCAGGCAAAACTCTAATGCACCCAACACCAATTTTTTTTTCTCTTCTTTTTGCCAATAAGGCATAAAGATGTCAAGCAGAAAGAACAAAAGGGCATTGCTGGACTGTGAACATAAACACAACTAGAAACAAAGAAAGGCAGAAAACAAGCTCTGATAAGTTACCTTACTTCATTGAAGCTTGGTTGAGCAAATCTGCAAGTTATCGTCACTCAAACAACCAAGCAGTCCTGTATTTAGGAGGCGTGTATACCTCACATCACGAATAGGACCATTGAGAGATTTAACACGCTGAGCCACATTTAAAGATGGCAATTCTTGTAACACCAGTTCCATTGTTGCTTCATCACCAGAAGCAAACAAGGGGTTCTGTTTCCCTCTTTCTATTATAGCAGATTTTGGAAGTCGAATGCCACTCACTTTGGCACAAGAAGCTCCTAACTTCTGGTATCTGCTACCCACTCTCCTGTAAAGAACATGAGAACCCTCTACCGCTTGCTCCGCTTCTGGAGGAGTAAGCGGTACTTGAGAAGCAGCCATGTCGCCAATGATCTCCAGTTTAGGACGGAAAGAGGCAACTATGTCATCATTTCTATGTCCACAAGCGAGAGATATACAGATTCCTTGATTCTCTGATTCAGGAACCAAGCACGGCCTTCAGTGATAAATGAAACTCTGTTATTAACATGGAATTCATAGAAACTACTCTCAGAGCGTCAAGATAATAACTCTTTTAAACCAGCTTGAAAAGTCACCAAAACCATACAGTTGATCCAGGTTCATATATATTTACATATATCAGATGCACTCTGCCCCTCAACTCCTTTAAAGAAGATTCTGAGCATAGTCGGACATATTCAAACAATGTATTTGGAAAGCAATCCTGTCTACTACTAGGGAATAAGGCAGAACTTCAATATAAGCACTCTTTTAGACCAGCTTGAAAAGTCAACTAAACACATAGTTGGCCCCGGTATGATTTACATCAATTTTTCAGAAGTTCTTCTCTCTCAAAATCATTAATGACAATATGGCAGGTAGACCTTCACAACAAAAAATCTCTCGGACCAGCTTTAAAAGTAAACTAAAAAGCATATAGTTGATCCCAGTACATTTACATCCATATAAATCGCCATAACTGCCTGCTAATTATCCAGTCAACTCCTCTTAACATGATTCTGGACATAGTCAAGCATATTCAAACAATTTATCAGGAAAGCAATTGTTTCTACTACTAGGGCTTAAGCACATCGAAAACCAGAAAACAGTTGGCACATGAGCAAAATATTCTGCAAACAAAAAAAATATACTTTGCCGCTAAAAAAGTGATATACCCTAGACGTTAGTGGAGATTGTAGGTTGAAATGTGAACAAGGACCTAAACACATTAAGTCCTCTAGAATAAAAACTAAGATTGTACTATTGACAACTCAAGTAGTGAAAGTTCTTTACAACAACTTCAAATTCTTCCAATCAAACTGCCCTCAGGGTGGCTTTGGTCTAGTGGTAAGAGCGATACTAGTAAGGTGTGGGTTAGCCACACCTCACCCTGCCGCCGCAGACAAAAGCCTAGTATTTGTGAAGAAAGGTATAGGGAAGTGATTATTATTCACCGAGTTCCCAACCGCGCGTCAACTGGTCCATGAGGAATTTTGGTTATCAAAAGAAAAAAGATAATTTCTTGCAAATCTTAATAATAAGTAAAGCCTTGCCATGGCTTCACATTAGGAAAACATCAAGAGACAAATCATGCTTGTCTGCACAACTAAACTAAGTCAATAAGAAATTAACAACCATGTTAAATCCTTGACATTAGACCAGAACCTTAACAACAACAACAACAACAACAACAAACCCAGTGATATTCCACAAGTGAGGTCTGGGGAGGGTAGTGCGCGCGCAAACCTTACCCCTACCTTATGAAGGTAGAGAGGTTGTTTCCGATACCCTTGACTCAAGGAACAGTGAACAGGAAGCAACCAACAATAACAACCAACAATAACAACAGCAAGAAAAAACAAAGACACAACGTGTAATCACAAATTTCTAGAAATAAGATTAAACCGGAACCTTGATGTTCCGATTAACAGTATCTTTTTTACCAGACTGGAAAAGGATAAGAAGGATTTCCATAAGAAAATATTTGAACCATCCAACTCAAAGTTTAATTCTATTAGGAAAAAGAGAAATGCAATAACAAACAACTTCAAGGAACGAAAAAATAATCAATCACCTCCCACGCATCATTGCTGCCTGAATGAACTATAAGACTGTACACTACTTATATATTTAAAAAAAGAAAAAAGATTTTTCATTAACCTACTTTTTGAGATATTGGACACCATAAAGTACTAGCAATATAAACATTTTTACCATGACAAAAAAGTTACATTTTGAAGAACATAACTATTGAAACATACCAGTACCAGCCAGCTAGACTATTTACTGAGCAACAATTTGCATCGAACACAGTTAACTCTTAATCTCACCGCAGTATGTAAGCTATTAGAAGACAATTATGACAACAGTCTGCACCTTCTTGAGCAATTTCTTTTTCAAGAAAAACTGGAAAATGATCAACTAAATGCCTTCATCCATTTCTTCTTCTATACCACTCACCAGTTTTTCCACTTACTTCAATCATTTGTATAGGATGAATGAGTACTTAGAATGTATTCAGAGACCAGAAAATGCAATCTCCTTTAAGAATATACCGTGGACCTAAATTTGCAGTTAGGCTCCTTCAAGAATATTCCTAAGATCTAAATTTGCTGTTAGTTAATAATTACAATTGTCAAGTTACAGGAATTATCTACTGAAAGATTCCAAAGTGCAAATAATCTTGAGTCAGTACTCAGCAAAGATTCATCAGAATCAAATCCTAACAGTTCTAAAGATACAGTAAGGGATGGTGCACCTCAGACGATATTAGATATAAAGAAAAATTGTTTACCACAAGAAGCAACTAAGAGAAATTCAGAAAAGCAGTAAAACATACTAGAATTCACCTTTGTTCACCGCTACCAAAGTTCCAGTGGCACAAGCCTACTGAAGATGCAGAAAGAACACTTCTGACGCCGGCACCAAGTGTCGGATCAGCTGAAAGAGAGCACATAGTATGAACCGGATTGCCTGTCAACCCAGTCATACATTCCACTGGCCTCATAGTTTGACGCCCATCAAACTGCAAAACCATACCATTCTGCACAAGACAAAACAAAAAATATGATGCATTATTCAGAGAAAAAGAAAGAATAGAGACACCAACTATTTGAAGGCAAGAGCAGTTCAACACAGGGAATGATGGAAGATTGTTCCAGCTTGCATATGGTGGACAATTTTTTGGAAGGGGAGGAATGCAAGATGTTTTGAAGGCAAGAGCAGTTCAACACAGAAAATCAAGAGTTCTTGTATTTCTCTTTTTCATTTTTGGTGTAAAGAACAGTTGATAGGTGATTTTTACTACTAGACCCTTTTGATTCTCTGTAAGATTTTCAGGGGCTGTACTTGTAAATATTAGATACCAGCCCCGTTTTTTGGGCGCTGAAGAATATAATTGTTACCTTTTTCAAAGAAAAATAGAGACACCAACTACTTTTTCTGTTCAATAAATAACAATAGTCTTGCCTGTACTTAAAAGAGAGACTAACTAGTGAAAACAAATAAGTGCTCCTTCAATACCAACTTGCTTGTCACTTTGGATTCTTTTTTTTTTTTTTTTTGAGATTGTAAGAAATCCAATATATTAATAAATCATCAGCACAAATTTTGTACTGGAACCAAGATTACATGAAGATTGTTACAAGACTGGGAGCTAACTACAATAAGAGAATTTTACAATACTTCGGAACAATGCAGAGGATTACAAGAGGCGGAAGACACTCTAGTATGGCACAAACATAGCAGCAGGAGGTTTATAGTAGGATCAGCTTATAAAAATCTGAATCAGGTAGGATCTCAACTCAGCCTATGTCTTGTCACTTTGGATTCATTATGGGTCAATTTGGCTTCTCAGCTAAATTAGGTATATATTTATTCTTTTTTTTAATAAGTACATATTATTCTTTTTTTGAACATTAGATATTTAAAAACTACATCAAAAGTAATATAAGTTGTAATTTTCTACCATGTCAAAATAACGAGAGAATAGATTCAGAATTATTAGTCAAAGTTATTATGTTTGACTCCCAACAAACGAAAAGTGGGACCATTTTTTGAACAAACAATGTGTTAGGACCTGTAATCCAGCATACATGTAATGCGAATTGTTGGGATCCCACGAACATGACCAAGGAACAGTCTGCACATTCCAAATAGACAAACAAAAAGAATCAAATTAACTTGGCCAAGAGTATCCATTAGCAACAAACCTATCCTATGGAGAAAGGTCAATAACAGTAACAAATATTGGGAAAAAACTAATAACAGTAATAAAAGGATTATTATCAGGAAAGCATATTACTGAGAGTAGAAAAGTCGAAGATGCAGCAATTGAATCTAACAATCATAGCAGCAGGTTGTTCAGGATTATGCTACAAAGGCTGTGCTTTTTGTAGTTCAGGAGATGCATTTGTTACATTGTAAATTGTAAATCAGGTCACCATTTCCCTTTTAAAGTTTCAAGCATGGAAATTTTCTTTGATGATTGTAAGAAACTCCCCACAGGCTCTAACAACTTCCTTCAATTACTTGACAACTTACCGAAATTTAAATCCAAGTATATGTAGCCTTGGACTTGACAAACTCATGACCCAGCAACGGGACTTGGGAAATTATGCAGAAAATTTTACTACTATCCCAAGTAAGCT
The DNA here is from genome assembly GCA_002018475.1 of Nicotiana obtusifolia. Classification (NCBI taxonomy): domain Eukaryota; kingdom Viridiplantae; phylum Streptophyta; class Magnoliopsida; order Solanales; family Solanaceae; genus Nicotiana; species Nicotiana obtusifolia. Next base: position 93,374 of record MCJB01039011.1, on the reverse strand, counting down.
GTTGGGCCCCCCCACCAACAACTAGATGACAGGGAAAAATGCAACCCCACCATTCAGACAAACATTCTGAACCAGGTAGAAAGTATAGATTCTGAAAAGTTCAACAGGCGTAAGTAGTATAGTCAACCACAAAGAAGAAATCAAAACAAAAGAACAGAAAGTTCAAGAGAAACAAGGCAAGCAAAAATCAAACGTAGGACATAATCTTCTGCCGCAAAAACACTGAGATTGAGGTGTATGAATTAGGAAGGTGGGGTAGAGCAAAAGCTAATTGCTGTTTTACAAAAAATTTCATTTAGTCAACTCTCAAGTTGTCAATCAAAACTAAAAAGTAACAGCTTTCACAAGATGAATAGGTGGTGTTAAAGATCGTCTTCTGATGCTGATAGTGAAGGTCCAGTCAAATCAAATAGGTCGTTCTGTACATTTAACTGTGAAAATGAGGGACCTTAGCAGGCCTTACTAGTTAGCGTAAAGTGTGTACACAGTAAGCATAGAAAAACTACTCCATAAGAACTCTAATCAACAATCATTCAAGCAGAGAGTTTGTCATCCAAAGAGCTTATCAACCAAAAATAATAATACGTTATCCAACAACTGTGCGAGCAGTTTTTACGTTACACAAACTTAAGAATTGAAAGCCAAAACACAACTATAAACGGCCTAGAGTTATTACCGGTAAGTCGTATGTCAGAACAGTATGGTTGTTTTCAGCACTGCAAAAAGAAAGAGATCAAATAAATAAGCTACCTACCAGGAGGGAAGCACAAAATCGAAGCTGTTCTACAGAAATTCATTTGATCAAGTACATTTAGCTGTTATGCAGCAATTATTTGGCAGAAAGTGGATGAGGGAGGTTATCGACCTAAGAACTGACAACTTCTTCCCTAAGGAAGCCAAGAGTATGACTCTTTCATGAGGAGAAACATGCAAGTCCTTGATAGTTTTCATGCTCGCAGGAAGCAGAATGTCTTCTCTTTCATGCGGAGGTAATAGGCTGATCTGCAAAATGTAAAAGTAGAAAAAGTTGAAGCACATACGCAGAACGAAAACCATCAGAGAATTCCAATAAGGCAACCTAAGAAATTTACTTTCGTAAGCATATGCTGTCCTCCCATTCCAGCGAGCCTTCTAGCAATCATCAAATTCTCACCGATACTGTCCACATCAAATAGGCGAGCACCATCAATCTGAAATTCTTTCTACAAATGTATAAAACATAAGGTTACTAACTCATTAAAACTTCAGTCAGTGGCGCTAATTGGACAAACATATGCTGTGTTCATTCCCAATACAAAACCAGTAAGAAAAAAGAGGTAAGAGAGAAAAGAATAGAAGTCATATTTTGGGACAATAAGGAAGGGAACTGACCATCCATACTACTTTCTCAGTCACCTACAGACTATTGATGATGTGAGGTAAGTGTTAACCCAAAGGTGAGCATATTTCCAGTGCATTTTTGTACACAAGTTGCAATAAATGCGGAACAACAACGGATAAAGGACTAATGATAACTCTGTTGATACTATCAGGTAAACAAGTTGCAACAGATGTGGAGCAACAATGGATAAAGGAGTAATGATTTCTGAGTTGATACTATCAGTAACCAAACGTTAAAACACACACACACACACAAAAAAAAAAAAAAAAATCCTATAGCTCAATTTTCACATTTGACAAGAGTATAGGAGATGGAAAACCTGCAAAACAAAAGCATTCGCATATTCACGTCTTCCCAATTTGGAGTCAATATTGCGTCCTGCACGACATCGATAGGTACTGGAACTTCAGTGTGAAACGATGATAGAACATAGCCAATAGGATCAATATCCCTAAGTAAAGATTTCTAAAGGACTGCTTACCAAAAATGTGTCCAGATGACCTGCTCTGCATCTCGCTTTGTGAGCCCTCTACACAACTTATTCTCTATGAAGAGCAGATATGCAGTAAGTAATATGCCGCTTTAGTGAACAAAGGTTAATAAAGATACCTATACCACTACTAATTGCTCCGAAACTTGTTATCCAAATTTTCTCAAGCCAAAGAAATGACAGAATAAATCAAAAACCCAAAGAAGAAAGGGCTAAACTAAACTAAGAAAGGGGATATACACATTTAAGAATATTTCTTAAAAAGCCAAACAAGTACCTGCCTTATAGCATTAAAAGATGTCATATTCTGAAGAATGTTAAAAGGGAATGCTGGCAGGAAAAAGAGTGCCACAATATGTACTAAAAAAAGTGCACCAAAGTCAATCTGGTATTCCAGGAAGAGAGTGCAAATAATTTAACAATGGGTAAAGCCTAAAGAGAATATATTGTTGGAGTTTTCAAACAAGGGAAAAGCAATAACGAGCAAACACGCATGAAGTAGAGTTGATCAGCTCGTTTTGCAAACCCTAGGAGAAAGTTTAAACAAAATTTACAATGGGTGTTTTGGTAGTAACTATATCTCTTAAAAAGACAACCAAGACGTAGGAAAAGTGATTCTGGAAACAATCTAATCTGATCCTCCCCTCCCCCATCTCCCCACCACTAAAGAAAACCCCCCTACACTTCCAACCAAACAAAAAAGATGCATTGAAGAAGGGAGGTGTGAAGAAGCAGCACATGACAGAAATAGCACACAAAGTGACACATACCTCTTTGAGGTGCTCCACTTGCTTATACAACTCAGCTTCTCTCCTCCTCCACTCAACTTCTTTCTTACACCAATCACTGCACTGCGCATATTGAATATTGTCTTATAATCACCATGAGAACATGTGAAGAAAAATGTAATTTAGCACCTCCGGAGAGGGGACAAAATTGTTTTCAAGGTCAGGTAAAGCAGAAGTATCATTTTTGTGGCTAGCCCACGGTGATTTTGCTTCCTCATGAATAGCTGACAGGTGACTTGAATGCCCTTACACAGAGCAATGAAGCTAGCTATTAAAAGCAAACAATTCTGGTTTACATAGTGAAGAAGGTAGAAGGGAGAGGAAGAGAACAGAAGGGAAAATGGCAACAAAGGTGTCTTCCCTTTTGGTAAAAGCTTCAACATTATGAGGGAAGAAATTATGTTTATCTTACTCATTTCTGTCTAATTTTAGACGATTGAACTCTTCACTGATACTCATCTTTCTCCTAGTATTCCAACTAAAGAAATGAGAGAATCGCCCTTACCTATAATAATTAGTAAGAGGTTTTCTATACAAAAAATACATTGAGTTTTTAAATAGTGAGCAATTTGGTCCATTTGAAACTAACAATCTTCTTCAACTACACTGTTTCCTTCTAAATTGAGTAAAGGAAAAGCCTAGCCTAAGACATAAAAAGATAACCATCATCAAATCGTCATTTTGTTTCTTTTCTTTTTCTAACATGGGGTTTCATCAAGCTTTCACTTTTTCAATCGATCTCGCCGACAGATGATCGAATGCCTTAGTTGGTCAGTCCTGTACTTCTGCCTCTAGTAGTTTGTATTGGCTACATGGAAAAGCTTGACAGTCTCTACTGTGAATCTTCATTTATAGGTTAGACCTGAGATGTATCAGGAGATGGCAGTTACAAAATCAAAAGCTTCCTTTTTCTTTTCTCTTACCTCTTTTTCAAGAGAAAAACATCTAGATTCAAGAGACCGAATTTTCTGCAAAAGAGGAAGGGATTGGGTCACTATCTCATGGAGCAAGCTTCAAAATATAAGCATCAAATGAAGACCTTTTGAAGCTCTTCATCAACAGCATGAAGACGAGAAGCATAAAGTACTCGAACACCCTTCAATGTGCATTTCTTATTACATTGAGGGCACTACAAAAAAAAACAAAAGAAATGTGAGGGGTCAACTGAAAAAAGGATGTCAAAATACTGCATAAAACAAGAACCAAATTATTATGAGAAATACCTTTCCTAAACTTCCTTTTTGTTGCAACCACTTCTTGATACATGATAAACCATATATATGCCCACAAGGAAGGCAGCTGCAAAAGATTAAAAGGTGGAAGATAATGGAAGTATTAGCACTTGAAAACTGTATTTTCAGTTAAATTATATATCAAGCAATCAACTAAACCTCAACTCCAACTAGTTTGGTCGACTATATGAATTATCCATATACATTCCAATTTATTTGTGTTAATATCATTCCATTACTAAAGAAGTTGTGTTCACGTCAAATCAGGGGTTCTCTAAAACTAGAGATTTCTAAATACCATATTTATCCCTACAGTGACATGTAAGTCTCTAACCATAACTCCAATTAGTTGATATTGCCGAAATGAGTCTTTTACTTGCATTGTATTACATTCTTAGCTAAGTCCGCATTGATTCAATAGATTATAGGATTTTAATGACAACTGTTCTCCATGTGATTTTAGAGGCAGCCTCTCTGCCTTTTTAAAGGAAGGGGTAAGGTCTGCGTACACTCTACCCTCTCCGGACCCCACTTGTGGGACTAAACTGGGTATGTTGTTGTTGTTGTTGTTTTCCATGTGATTTTAGTTCTTTATCTCTTTCTAACACCTTAAATCATCATATCTGCGCACCAACTAAATGCATTTGGATGGCTACATAGAACATCCACAAACAATACCAAACAACCTTCCATCATTTCATCCTCTATGTGTATTGCACCATCTGTCGGATGTGCACTGTGATCATTCAGCAGTCACTTATTCAAAAGAACAGAAAACTCAAGTGCTTTAATTGGGAAGGTGAAGACAGTTATTCAGTTTCATGTGTTACAGTCATATAGTACTTCTTAGAATTTGCATGAATGTTAGAATAATCAAGCCAACTGAAACAAACTTTCTATAAAACAGCCCACAGACCCTCTAAATTTAGTATCCATTGTTTTCATCTTCAAAGAAAACAAAATAGAAGTCCTCTGCAGTATCTCAATTTTCTTTTCAAGTTACATCATTGTACTTAAATTGTCAAAATAGAAGCTGCTTTTAAAAATCTTATTCCCTTTTACATGTGGAACGAAAGATAATTTTTTTTTTGTGAGAAGGTAAAAGTTTCTAAACGAGACTAAGAAAGATCTTGACAACAAATAAAAAACAGAACAGAAACAGAGATCAGTATAGCAGAAACAAAATTTTATTGTGTATATCATTCCCCCGAGGCTTCACCTTGCCTGCTGTTTCACTATTGAATATAGATGATTATTTTCTTCTTTTCCGTTTTAATAAGGTTGAATACAGATAATTTTAACATTCATAGGCATAACACATTCAGTTACATAAAGCCGAAACTTAACATTACTAATGATAAACAATCAGCAAGAACCAACTTTTTTTAAAATTGGAACAGGTCCAGTGGAGGGGAATGGATACTATGGAATCATATAGTTGATCCGACCAGTTGTTGAACATAGTTTGTTGTTGATGTTGTATGCCATAGACGTCACCACAATCAGAAAGGACTTAAGTTATATGCACTCACAGAGTAACGTGTGTAGACTAACCTGAGGATAATAACCATTTATTATAACAACAACAACAATAACCAGTGTAATTCCACAAGTGGAGTTTGGGGAAGGAAGTGTGTACGCAGACCTTACCCCTACTTTGTGCAAGTAGAGAGGTTGTTTCCGATAGACCCTCGGCTCAAGGAAAGCAAAATCACAGTAATTTTGAAAAAGAAATACGGTAGTTTACAAGCCATGGAAAAGGAAGCAGTAACAACAACAAAATAATAAGATAATTGAAGCAAATGCAACAACAGGTAGTAGTAGAAATCTAAGAATAAGGAAGTTCTAGCAACAACAACAACAACAACAAACCCAGTTAACCTCACAAGTGGGGCCTGGAAAGGGTAGTGTGTATGCAAACTTTAATCCTACCTGGTAAAGGTAGAGAGAAGAATAAGCAAGTACTAGAATAATGCTAATACTACTGGTATGGAAAGGAAATACGGTTGACTACCTATTAACCTTCTACCTAATTATTATTATTATTATTTTTTTGACAAAATATAAGTTTTTATTCATAATAAAAGCAAACCGCAAATGAAAAGTACAAGTAAGGGGGACAAAAGCTCGAGTAGTGTCGCCTATATGCCTAAGCAAACACATACCGAGCTAAACCTTATTTTACAAATCCTATTAAGGCAAATAAAAGCCTCACCTATTAGCACGCACGTAAAAAGAAAGAACTGGAGAGAACCAAATACTTAATGATCATCGTAGAGTTTATAATACACTCTATGATGATATTACATATGATTATGCTTATAAAAAGATATAATAGAAAGTAGTACAAATTAGAGTGTTGTCCCTCCTTTTCTATTCTTGTAATCTCTTCTATTTGGAAATCTTTATCTTCATCCTCCCGCCTCTTCAGAATATATTCAAAAATCATGATTTTTTCTTCGAACGGGTGGACATCTTGTATGCGGTTGAGACAACCTGTTTTTGCTTAGCAACTCTCATTGGGAGTCGCTTAACGTTTACCTCCTTATTCACTTTGCCATCCCAACTGTTATTCCTTGAATGAGATTGCGGACATTGTCCCTTGTGCTCAGGTGAAAGACCATCTGTTGTAGCATCCTTACCACGACGTCTTTGTAACATTTCCTCTTCTTCTTTGTAAACAACTGGTATATGAAGGAGAGTCGAAAATACCATTTGACTGGTTGTTCGAGGCTGCTTTAACTGTTGACAATACAAGTCATCTTACTCACTTTCGACATAAATCTCAGCATGTAAGTTGAGCTTTAACTGTTGACGAGCTAGTTTTTGTGCAAGCATTGACAATGGTTCATGCCTCTTCTTGGCAGTGTGCTTTTTTGCAGAAACTTTAAGTTCAGCATTATCCCCAGATTTTGTAGTTGTTACTGCCTTTGAGTGCACTGGATTGCTTGGGATCAGTTGTTGTTGCTGCTGCAGCTGCTGCTGTCCAGTTTCAGTAGCCTTTGGATTTGTTTTTCTTACTGGATAAGAGATCACTGGACTGCTTATGCATTGTTGCTGCTGCAGGACAGATTGTGCATCCAATGAAATCACTGCCATCGAGTGTATTGGACTGTCAGTGGTAAGTTGCTGCTGCTGCTGACCTTCGCGGGGACTGCTTTCGTTTTTATGCTGGTCAGCTTTGGTAGGTGAAGTTGCAATGCTGGTGCAAATTTGCTGTTGCGGTTGCCCAGATTGTGCTACGATGCTGCTGCTCTAGCTGCTGTACAACCATTGGACTGCTTCTTCGTGTCTGCTTTTCCTGCTGTCCAGCTTCCGTAGGTGCTAAGGCATTTGAAATCACTGCCTGCTGCTGCCCAGCTGGGGGTATCACTGTCTGCTCTGTCGAAACTGCTGGATAGTTCCTGGGAGCTTGAGTGATTTTTAGTAAGCTGACTGTTGTGGTTTGGTGATAGTGGAGAAGATGCTATTGATCGCAGGTCCTCCTTGTCACTCTCAATGGACTCCCCATCATATTCATCCCTCCAGTCCTCTTCTTCGTCGTCAACTTGATCAGCCCAAGATTTTGTAACCAAATCAAGCTGCCCAGACACTCGTTCATGTTCATCAAAAGAAAGCTCCGACTGTGAAGGTATTTCCAAGACAGGGGTGTTCAAGGTGACTAATGGCATATTGGTATGAACCATCGTTGCATTTTGGGCGTCCTTTATTATCTTTTCTACGTGACGGATCGGAAATTGTAGCGTTGGAGTATTGGAACTGTTGTCCGACAACTCCTTAGCCTCCAAATATGAACCTAACACAGCTGGTTCACTCCAAGCTTTTACAACCTCTGCTATTGCAGTCTTAGCAGCAGCTGCTCGACCAAGAGTCTGGGACACCTGCTTCGAAGCTGTACTCTGCCCAGGCCTAGCCTTACTGCTCCTTGCATCATTAGCTGCATCACTCTTAATTTGGCCCTTACCAACAACTGTATTGCCTAAATCATTCTCACCATGTTCATGTTCAAAGGCTAAAGCATTAAAAGCATTAGAACATGTAACCTTTGCTGCTGCATCTTCCTGTTTTTTCTGGTCTGTTGCAACCTTTTTGTTAGGTGTTACAACTGACCAAACCTTATTGGACTTTATTTTTCCACCAGCATTCCTTTCTGGAGAAGTACAAACTCCAGTAGGTTTCTCGATGGCCAGTGCATTTTGCTCTTTTCCAGTTCCACTCTGCAGATGTGTAGCCTCACAGACCTCTGCCTTAGAAGTTGTCAAAGCTGCATACTCCAACTCTCGTTCATCTACATGTTCAGTAGAAATTCCAGCCCTCCAATGAGTTGCCTGAGCAGCAGCAGTAGCGACAATGTCCACCCTTTTTGCAATTTTATGTTGTCCAGTCGCATTATCAGGAATGTCTCTGTTAACAGCCCTCCGTGCACTGTCCCCTGCTTCCAACTGACCATGCTCCTCTGAAACAACTAAAATCTGTTGCACTCCCTTATTTTGCACAATTCTTTTTGCATTCAACAACTGTCTTGCATCTCCCTTAAATTGCTCAATATTGCTCACTCGTTACACATAAACAGTGCATGATCAGCAACTTTTTCAGTGTTAGTTCTCTTCCCCTGCATCCCTCGACATGATCTTTCATCATGCCCTTGATGCTTACAGTATGTGCAATATTTTGGGAGATTATCATATACAATCTGCTGATAAAATTTAACTGTTTTCCCAGATATTTTATCGACGATGAGTAGCTTAATTTTACTAGGATGTTTGTCCAGTAAGTCAAGCAACACCTTAACTCTAGCAGCACTTGGTCTTGTACGATCTTTTGTTGCTTTGTCCACCTCAAGTGGTTTTCCTACTGCTGAGGCAATTGACAGTAGTGACTTTTTTGCAAAAAACTTTGGCGGCAGTTCTGGAAACGAGATCCAAACAACTGCTGTTGATGTTTCCTCTTAGGATTAAATCCTAAAGTCCATGGAAAAGTTCGGAAGAAGAATTCCTCACCTTTGACTTTAACATATCCTGTCATCCTTGATAAGAATTGAACATAATCCTCATATAAATCAAATCTTATCAGTAAATGTCGGAATTCCTGTTGGCCAATGTTACAGCAACCCTTAATGCCGAATTGTTTTGGAAAAATCTGTCGAAGCTCGTGCAATTCTGGTTTTCCATACGAAAATTTGACGACGACAGCTTGATGTAATCCTTCTTCTCTTGTAAATTCATTAACCTCATCCATTGTGAATTCAATGGTTGGTTCACCATGAACGAGCGTAACAGGGAGCAACTCGTTTTTCGCAGATGTTGCAGCAGCTTGTTCCAATTCATTTGCGCTTGTGGATTTGAATTATAACCTGTTTCCTATTGTTTTGTAGCTTGCGCGCCCACTGCCAATATCTGAGGAACAACATTATCGGTAGATATTTTGTCGAACACCCGGCGTGCTCGACTCTGCAGCGACACCTTTTGTTAATGTTATTGGGATTGCCTCAACGAGAATTGGTTATGATGGTCGGGAAACAATATTCTCAACAGCAAGAATTGATTGGCATCGATTTTGAGCCAAATTGTTTACCTGAGCTTGATATGCGAACCTGCTCTGTTCTTCGTAATTCTTGGAAGAAATTGCTGCTTGTTGTTGCTGGGCTTCTGTTTGTATGTTGTTAGGAAGTGCTCCGGATGGTTGGGGATTAGTAATTATACCAGGAACGAGCTGTGAAGTTGTGGAATCGCTGATGCGACAAATTGCTACAGTGTTCGCGATTTTGTTTCGCTGACTCGAAGCGTTTTCGTGACTGTTTTGAGGTGTGGTTTGTTGGGGATGGTGCGCCATGAGAAGGCGCGTCTTTTGGAGGTGGTCCGATGGCATTTCACCGGCGGACGATGGAGCGGCATGCATTCTCGCACGACCGCGTCACTGTTCTCCAAAATCGCCTCTTCAGAGAGAGCATTTTTCTCTCATGCTATGTACGATATGATTATTTTCTCATCAACGGACTTATTTTCTTTACAGATAATCGCGGAAGATTTGAGGAAGCATGAGAAAACATCTGGACAGAGGATTAATAAAGAAAAGTGCTCTATGTACAGACATCACAATGTACCATGAGACATCAACATTACAGTGGAGGTGGCAACAGGAATGATCGCGAACTCCTTTACTTAAATTCTCACCAATTTCGCTTTTGATTCTAGCCTAAATCATTTTAGAAATTCTTTGAAAGGTTGGGAGCATTTTGGGGTACTAAACCTGGTAATGTTGTATATACCTTCTACCTCAATAATCGACTTCCACGCCTTTCTATCAAGGGTCATGTACTAAGTAAGCAGAAAATGAGTCGTGACCTGCCTAATCACCTCTTCCCAATGTTTCTCCGGCCTATCTCTACCTCTCCTTAGACCCACCATGCCAATCTCTCACACCTTCTCACTGGCACATGCATCTCCTATTCACATGCCCGAAGCATTTTTACCATTTATTTAGGTTAATAATCAACGCTATTAAATAGGTTACTTACCTGATTGTGGAAATACATCACCACAATCAAAAATGACTTAAGTTATATACACTCACAGTGTAATGCGTGTAAATTAACATGAGGTTAATTACCATTTATTCTAGGCTACTAATCAATGTTACTAAATAGGTTACTTTGTGTAAATACATCACCACAATAGAAACGATTTTTAAATTATATGCACTGACAGTGTAACGAGTGTAGATAACTTGAGGTTAATTGCAATGTATTCTAGGTTACTAACCAATGCTACATTGCTACTAGATAGGTTACTACCTAGAATTACCATTAATTCTAGGTTACCCGTCATCGCTATTGAACAGGTTGCTGACTTAATTATATAAATATTTTTTAAAACGTCAGTGCATACAACTTTGAAACTCAATAATAGTAGCTGGAAGGACAAAGAAGTAAATTACCAGATTTGGTGGTCGCCGTCGTTGGTCCAAGCTTCCATGCAAATAGGGCAAAACAAACCTTCAATCTCACTCCGATTCCACTCCCCTTCTGCTTGGCCTCCATCGCCTTCTTCCATATCAACATCTTGCGACGCCTTTTCCGCGCCTTTTGTCCTCCTCGTAGCATCTTCACTTTCCATAGCGGAATTATGAAAATTCTCGGCATTAATCGCCTGCTGTTGAGATGAATTTGTTGCACCACTACGATTCCCGTACAAAACCGTACGCAATGTCGTCCTTCCAGTACTCGACTCTTCATTGCCAACTTCTTCATCCTCGTCGTCTTCGTCTTCTTCGTCTTCTTCTTCTCGTTGTTCTTCTTCTTCCTCTTCTTCTTCGGTCTCTTCTTCCTCTTCTTCTTCCACATACTCTGCATCATCTTCTAAAAAACCGACGTCCTCTGCCAGTTCAACATCGTCACCCTCGTCGCCGCCGACGGCGATTAGGTGGAGGAATCTCTCGTAATCCGGGTCGGCGTCATCGGCCATTGCTACAATTGGATTATTATGCGCCTTAGGTCACAGCATTCGGCGCTCAATTTTGTGAGAGCAAATTTTTGGGCAAAAGTGCGTTTGGCGCTGAAAAAAATAGGAGGGAAGTGAAAGTGTGAAACTCTTATAGTAATAGAGGACCACAAAATACAAAAAGAAAAAGAAATTGGGGAAGCTACTTTGAGGTATAGAGGGGAAGAATATTTGATTTTGACTAATAATAATACACATGATTGCACATTAATCATAAGGGAATCAGAAGATTTAAAGGAATCAGCTTTTGGATAGATTTTCTGGGCTTTTAAATATAGTGAATGAGAAGAATGAAGGGAAAAATTAATACAGAAAAAAAGCAGAAGAATTGAAATACTTATTTCAAATATCTGAAATAATATTTTCAAATTAATATTTGGGATTACAATTTGATCTATTATTTTAACTTCAACTTGAAATAGAGGATTTATAGTTAAAAAATTTTATTTTAGAAGGATTTCAAGTGAAATAATGGTTTTCATATCCAAACACTATATACCTTTCAAACAAAATTTAGCTTCAATGGAATATCATCCAAAACTACTACTGGTTTGTGAATAGTATTATTTTCTCTCTCTCTCTCTCTCTCTCTCTCTCTCTCTCTCTATATATATATATATATATATATATATCATCCAAAAACATGCCCATTTTTGACATTTTAAATTGCCATACTTGTTTATTAAGGAACATCTTTATATTGCCATAATTGTTAGGAAAACAGAACATGCTGAATTTTGGCTTTGAAAATTCAACTGCTTATATTGGCCAACACATTTACTAGCCACCAATTAAATTATCCATTATTTTCTCACATACTATCCATTTTCCCTATTACTTATTCATAAGCTATTATGAGTCCAAGAAAAGTCGCTACGGTGAAATTGATAGACACGCTGCTCTTAGGAAGCAATGCTAATGCATCTCGGTTTGAGTTCGAGTGACGACATAACCGTCTTCTAAAAAGGATAAATAGATCTTATAATGAATTCAATTCCCAATTTTCTTTTTAGAATTATGTAATTAAGGGTCTTTTCTTTTTTAAGATTTTTTATGATATCTTCAACCTTAGAGCATATATTAACTTACATTTCCTTTTCGATCGTTTCAATTGTAATTACAATTCATTTGATAATGTTTTTTTTTGTACATTTGAAATTGTGCCATTGTAGCTACCAGCCATAGAATTTTGTTGAGTTTGAAATGGTGTAATTGAATGTCACGACCCAAAATCTCATCCCGGTCGTGATGGCGCATCTCGTGAAGACAAGGCCAGCTGAACCAATCCAACTCTGGTAAAACATTTTAAATAACAAGAAGATAATATAAATATGTTTTAATAAGAGTAATTTGCGGATAAAAATACATATAGCAACCCATCCCGACTACAGCCCTCAAATCGGGGTGTCACAAAGTCATGAGCCACTACTGAAGGCCTACTGATAATATAACTATTACAACTTATTCGGTACAAATGTTTGAGAGAGATAAAATCAACAAAGAAAAGAGATACGGGACTGCGGACGCAAGCAGCTACCTCGTAGTCTCCGAAGCTCCACTCTGGCAGTAGTAGTCAGTACCTCGGAGCGGGACCGTTAACGCCTGAATCTGCACACGAGGTGCAGGGAGTAATGTGAGTACTTCCAACTCAGTGAGTAATAAATATAAATGAGAACTGAAAGCAAGAACCCATAAAACTCAAGTAATCCACGACGGAACAGTAAATACGTAACATCACAATAGATAACACGAAGTAAACGGAACAATCACACAATCAAATATGCAATGTGATGCAATGCCATGCAATGCTATGCAAGTCATGACTATCGTGGCGGACGTGCCACCCGTTCCCTGGGTACCCGGCGCTTACTGTGGGTGGTTCAGTAACGCAATATATATATCGTGACGGCGTGTCACCCGATCCATGCATGTCATATGTCGTGGCGGCGTGCCACCCGATCCACTTAAACCATTTGAAAACAGCGTTTGAGTTTCAAAACCAAGTTGATGATATGCATCATGCAACAACAATACCCCTGAAGGGTTTACATAACTGGCGGTATGCCAAATAACACCCCTGGAGGGTCCACATAACTGGCGATATGCCAAACATTATGATGTAGCATGCAACAACAATTACCCCGGAAGGGTTCACATGACCGGCGTGAAGCCCAAACATGGCAAATAGCCCAATTCACAGTGACATCAATTAAATTTAAATCAAGTACACATTAGAAAACATCAATCGGGATGGACCAAGTCCCAATCCCTATAAATAACAAACCCATGCTCATCATCGAGCATGTGCCTCACCTCATCATAGCACTAAGAGGTGCAAATCCGGGGTTTCGAACCCTCAGAACATCATTTACAAGTATTACTCACCTCAAACCGGCTAAATCCTTAGCCCGCGACGCCTTTGCCCTTTGAATTGGCCTCCTTGTGCGTCGAATCTATCCAAATTCATAATCATTACGTTACATTAAGCTATGGGGACAAAGCCCAAGCAAAAATAATCACAATTACTAAGGGATTACGAATTTAGCAAAACCCGAGCCCCGGGCCCACTTCTCAAAATTCAGAAATTATCATTTCAACGGGTTCCTTATCTCTTCACGAGTTTACCCATATAAGATTTGTCGGATTCCGACTCCGAATCTACCTCAATCCCCAATTTCATATTTTTAGAAATTGAGAAGAACCCTAAGTTCTTCTCTTTCACAAATTCGTGAATTTACAAAGGGATTAAACATGGACATCTTAGTCTAGGAGGGATTTTAGGGCATAGAATACTTACCCGATGTTTTCCTTGAGATTCCCTCTCTATTTGTTCCCAATCTTCACTTAATCTTCTTCTTTAAAGGCCCCCAAATACGCCTAAGGTGTTGCAATTCCTTTCCTTGCAAGATTAATCACGAAAATTTACTTTGCGTGTGTGTTAGGAGTTGATTTATAGTGGTTCTTTGTGTTTGAAGAAGCTTTCTTTCGTGGGTATGTGTTTCGTATCTCAGAAGAGCAAAATGGACCCTAGGTCCTATTTATAGTGGGTTAAAAATCGGGCAAAAAGAACTGAAGCTGGGCCATTTCGCGACCCCTTTCGTCAAATTCACGGTTCGCATATCATATTCGCGAACCGCTTTCCCACCGCGAAATGGACAAACAAGTTGCCTAGGCCTTCTGCCTCACTTCGCGACGCCCAGGTGAGTTTTCGCGGTTCGCTTTTCAAGTTCGCGAATCACGAACTCACCGCGAAATCAGCCCAATGTTTCTGCCCGTGTTCGCGACCCCTCATGTCGATTCGCGGTTCGCTTTTTCAACATGTGAACCGCTCTTTCGTCGCGTTTTCCACCTTAAGCCACTGCCCCATTTCGTGATGGCCAGGTATGTTTCGCGATTCGCTTATCCAAAAAGCGAATTGCTTTTTGGCCGCGAAACTCGTCCCTCATCTGATCTCTTTTTCTTCTTTTACAAAATTAAGCCTAACTTTTTCGTACGGAGTCCAATTTGGACGATTCTTTCTGCTACGGCTCCATAATTTTGATACGGAGCTAATGCCTCAAACAAAGTTGAATTCGGAGCTCGTTTTCTAATGTTGATGCTAATCAAACCAGAAAATATGAAGTCATCGCCTTTTATAGCGATGAATTAAGTGCCGTTGACTACTTAAAATTCATCCGAGACCCCCGGGACTTTATCTTAACATGAACACATGTTCCATAGTCTCATTTAGACTTGTTCCAATCATTGGAACACCAAAATACACATCATATTAGGTTTGCATTAAAATCAAACCTATGGACTCCAAGGATCCTTAAATCGATCCTTCGATTCGAACCTGACCAAACCGTGTCCGAATGGTCTGAAAATTTGCACGCAAGTCCAAAATCACATAAGGAATCTACAGCAACAGTCGGAATTTCATTCTGACTTTCGGATCAAAATTTCACCTATCAACCGGGAATTCGAACTTCCTCGATTCGAATCTAGTATTGTTCGAGGTCTACCAAATATATTCCGGTCACTCGTCTAAGTCATACATTCTCTCCCGAAGCTAGTCGAGTCGTCGGAAGTCAAATTCGAACTTCTAACTCATAAGTCAATCCACGGTTGACTTTTGTGACTTAGACTTTCTTAAAAAGGAGACCATGAGTCTCATTTCTTGCCGATTTATTCCAAGTACAACTTCAACTTAATTTCATTTAACATAATTAATGAAATAAATCGGGGCGTAAAACGGGTCATTACATTCTCCCCCTCTTAAATAAACGTTCGTCCTCGAACGAGTCAAGAAGCATACCTGAAATTTCAAAGAGGTGTGGGTATCTGCTCCGCATCTCGTGCTCAGTTTCCCAAGTAGCCTCTTCTATGGGCCGACCTCTCCATTGAACTTTCATTGAAACTATTTCTTTGGAGCTCAGCTTCCGAACCTGACGATCCAAGATTCCACCGGCTCTACCTCATAGGTCAAGCCATCATCTAACTGAATCGTGTTGAAGTCCAAAATATGAGATGGATCCCCGACGTACTTTCTAAGCATAGAAACATGAAATACCGGATGTACACTCGACAGATTGGGTGGCAAAGCAAGCTCATATGCCACTTCCCCCACTCGTCGAAGTACTTCAAACGGTCCAATATACCGAGGGCTTAATTTACCTTTCCTTCCGAACCTCATAACACCCTTTATGGGTGAGACTTTAAGCATAACCTTCTCACCGACCATATAAGACACATCCCGTACCTTTCTGTCAGCATAACTCTTTTGCCTTGATTGTGCCGTACGAAGCCTCTCCTGAATTATCTTTACCTTTTCTATAGCCTCCCGGACTAGGTCAGTTCCCAATAGTCTATCTTCGCCAGGCTCGAACCAACCAACCGGAGATCTACACCGTCTCCCATACAGAGCCTCATACGGGGCCATTTGAATACTTGGCTGATAGCTATTGTTATAGGCGAATTCTGCAAGTGGCAGAAATTCATCCCATGATCCTTTGAAATCAATATCACAAGCACGCAACATGTCCTCTAGGATTTGAATAGTTCGTTCAGATTGCCCATCCGTCTGAGGATGAAAGGCTGAACTCAATTCCACTTGAGCACCTAACTCCCTCTGTACGGCTTTCCAGAACTGTGAGGTGAACTGAGTACCCCTATCAGAAATGATAGAAATGGGAACACCATGTAATCGCACGATCTCTCGGATATAAATCCTTGCCAATCGTTCCGAAGAATAAGTAGTACGCACAGGGATGAAATGTGCGGACTTGGTTAACCGATCCACAATCACCCAAACAGCATCGAACTTCCTCAAAGTTCGTGGAAGTCCGACCACAAAGTCCATAGTGATCAGCTCCCATTTCCACTCAGGAATAGCTATCTGTTGAAGTAAACCGCCCGGTCTCTGATGTTCATATTTCACTTGCTGACAGTTGAGACACCGGGACACGAATCCTACAATATCTTTCTTCATCCTTCTCCACCAGTAATGCTGTCTTAAATCCTGGTACATCTTTGCGACACCTGGATGAATCGAATACCGTGAGCTATGGGCCTCCTCCAGGATCAATTCCCGAAGACCATCCACATTGGGTACACAAATTCGACCCTGCATCCTTAACACTCCATCGTCACCGATGGTCACATCTTTAGCATCATTATGCTGGACTCTGTCCTTGAGGACAAGCAAATGCGGATCGTCATACTGACTCTCCCTGATGCGATCATATAACGAAGACCGAGAAACCACATAAGCCAACACCCGGTTAGATTCCGAGATATCTAATCTCACCAGCCTATTAGCCAAGGTCTGGACATCGGCTGCGAGAGGTCTCTCTCCAACTGGAATGTACGCCAAACTCCCCATACTCACTGCCTTTCGGCTTAAAGCATCGGCCACCACATTGGCCTTTCCCGGATGGTATAGTATAGTAATATCATAATCTTTGAGCAATTCTAACCATCTCCGCTGCCTCAGATTTAGATCCTTCTGCTTGAACAAATGTTGAAGGCTACGATGATCAGTGAACACTTCACATGATACACCGTATAAGTAATGCCTCCAAATATTTAAGGCATGAACTATGGCAGCAAGTTCCAAATCATGCACGGGGTAGTTCTTCTCGTGAGGCTTCAACTGACGAGAAGCATAAGCATTAACCCTACCTTCCTGCATCAATACACAACCTATACCAATTCTCGAAGCATCACAATATATGGTATATGAACCTGAAGCTGATGGTAGAACCAACACTGGAGCTGTGGTAAAGGCTGTCTTGAGCTTTTGAAAGCTCTCCTCACACTTGTCCGACCATACAAACGGAACACCCTTCTGGGTCAATTTGGTCAAGGACGATGCAATAGACGAGAATCCTTGAACAAACCGGCGGTGTAGCCTGCCAATCCAAGGAAGCTACGGATCTCTGTGACCGAGGACGGTCTAGGCCAACTCTGGACCGCCTCTATCTTCTTTGGGTCAACCTGTATACCTTCGCTGGACACCACGTGACCCAGGAAAGCCACTGAATTGAGCCAAAACTCGCACTTGGAGAATTTTGCATAAAGTTTCTCCTCCCTCAATCTCTGCAATACAACTCGCAGATGTTCTGCGTGCTCCTCATGGATACGTGAGTCCACCAGAATATCATCAATAAATACCACCACGAATGAATCCAGATAAGGCTGAAATACATTATTCATTAACTGCATGAACGCTGCTGGAGCATTGGTTAGCCCGAAAGACATTACGAGAAACTCGTAGTGGCCATATCTAGTTCGGAACACAGTCTTAAGAATATCCGTATCCCTGATCTTTAACTGGTGATATCCTGAACAAAGATCAATCTTAAAGAACACTTGTGCTCCCCGAAGTTGGTCAAATAAATCATCGATGCGAGGCAAAGGATATTTGTTCTTGATCGTTGCCTTATTCAATTGCCTATAATCGATGCACATTCTCATGGTGCCATCCTTCTTTTTCAAAAATAGAACCGGTGCACCCCAAGGTGACACACTAGGGCGAACGAACCCTTTATGTAGGAGTTCCTCAAGTTGCTCCTTTAATTCTTTCAATTCCGCTGGTGCCATAAGATATGGTGGAATAGAGATGGGCTGAGTGCCCGGCATTAGATCAATACCGAAATCAATATCCCTGTCCGGCGGCATGCTTGGCAGATCTGCAGGAAATACATCGGGAAATTCCCGCACAACTGGAACAGAATCGATGCTTGGAGTCTCAGCTCCAACATCCCTTACAAACGCTAGGTATGCGAGGCAACCCTTCCCAACCATTTGTTGGGCTTTCAAATATGATATCACCCTGCCGGGAATATAATCAGTCACGCCACGCCACTCGACCCGCGGCACACCCGGCATGGCCAAAGTAATTGTCTTAGCATGACAGTCTAAGATAGCACGACATAGAGATAACCAATCCATGCCCAATATAACATCGAAATCTACCATGCTCAATAGCAATAAATCAACTCGGGTCTCCAGACCCCCAATAGTTACTACACACGACCGATACACACGGTGTACAATAACAGTGTCACCCACCGGGGTAGACACATGAACAGGTAGAGCAAGAAGCTCACGGGGCGTACCCAAATATTGAGCAAAGTATGAAGAAACATATGAATAAGTGGAACCGGGATCAAATAATATAGAGGCATCTCTGTGGCAGACTGAAATGATACCTGTGATAACGGCTTCAGAAGCGCTGGCATCTGTCTTACCTGGAATAGCATAGAATCGGGCCTGGCCTCTGCCTGCTCAACCTCCTCCTCTAGAGCGACCTCTAGCTACTTGACCACCGCCCCTAGCTGGCTGAGTGGGTGATAAGGCAACTGGAGCAGAAGTCGAGGGTTGACCCCTCTGTTGGAATGATCCAGCCCCACGATGGGGACAAAACTTCCGCATGTGTCCCATCTCGCCACACTCATAACAGCTCACCGGTGCTCTAGCAGATGCACTCGGTCTAGACGGACCCTGTGCCGACGGAGAATGAGCTGGCAAGGCGCTAAGTGTAGACTGACCTTGCTGTAACCCATGATAACCACGGCCTGCAGATGCTCCATTATACCCTGGGCTTACTGACTGAGCAGGCCTGAATGAACGGCCTCTACCTTGCTGCATCTGGCCTCTCGAAGGAGTACCGCTGTAATTGCCCGATCCTCGAGGCCTCTTAGCCTCCCTCTCCTCTCGCTCCCGACGGCGGACCACTTCCTCGAAGGTAGCACCCAATACTCTCTCCCTGGTCATAAGTACACGGAGAGGGTAGTTAAGGCCATCCACAAACCTCCTGATCCTTTCACGATCAGTCGGAACCATCCAGATAGCATGTCGAGCCAGCTCAGAGAATTTTGACTCGTACTGCGACACAGTCATATCCCCTTGTAGCAGCCATTCAAACTGTCTACGCATCTCCTCTCTGTGGGACTGCGGCACATACTTCTCCAGGAAAAGAGCGGAGAATTGTTGCCATGTAAGAGGCGCTGCATCAGCCGGCCTACGCCTCTCATAAGCCTCCCACCAATTAAAGGCGGCTCCCGTGAATTGAAATGTGGTGAATGCCACACCACTAGACTCAAGAATGCCAGCTGTCCGGAGCATTCGCTGACACTTGTCAAGAAAACCTTGGGCGTCCTCGCCCTCAGCACCACTGAATGATGGAGGCTGGAGTCTACCAAACCTCTCAAGACAACGTTGCTCATCGTCTGGCATAACTGGTACCACGTACTCCTAGGCTGGTGCAACTGGCTGGGCTGAAGGTGCCCCCCGCATCTGTAGTCCTTAGACTACCTGCTCAGGTGTACGGGCAACTGGAGTCTGATTGCCTCCCTCGGCCTGAGAAGTAGCTGCAGCTGTAGTGGCTGAAACCGCCTGAGCTAGGCCAGTGTACACGTTTAGAATATGAGCCAAGGTCTCCTGAAGACCTGGAATAGCTGTAGGCATAGCTGGTGCCCGAGCTGGGGCTGCTTGAGCCTGTTCTTGGGCTGGGGCAGCTGGTGGATCAACAGATGCTGCCCTCGCGGCTCTGCCTCTACCACGACCATGATTGCGTCTACGGTTTCTAGTGGCCTCAGTGGGTGGTACTGGTGGTCGTCCACCTCGTCCAGTAGTTCGCGGTCTCACCATCTGTGAGAGAACAGGATAGCAGAAGTATTAGTTCTCGGATCAACAAGTTCGCACGATAAGGATTTCAAGAATATGGAATTTTTCCTAAGAGGTTCTGCAGCCTCTCGAAGATAAGTACAGACGTCTCCGTACCGATCCGCAAGACTCTACTAAAACCGTTCATGACTCGTGAGACCTATGTAACCTAGGCTCTGATACCAACTCTGTCACGACCCAAAATCCCATCCCGGTCGTGATGGCGCCTCTCGTGAAGACAAGGCCAGCCAAACCAATCCAACTCCGCTAAAACATTTTAAATAACATGAAGATAATATAAATATGTTTTAATAAGAGTAATTTGCGGATAAAAATACATATAGCAACCCATCCCGACTACAGCCCTCAGATCGGGGTGTCACAAAGTCATGAGCCACTACTGAAGGCCTACTGATAATATAACTATTACAACTTCTTCGGTACAAATGTTTGAGAGAGATAAAATCAACAAAGAAAAGAGATACGGGGCTGCGGACGCAAGCAGCTACCTCATAGTCTCCGAAGCTCCACTCTGGCAGTAGTAGTCAGTATCTCGGAGCGGGACCGTTAACGCCTGAATCTGCACACGAGGTGCAGGGAGTAATGTGAGTACTTCCAACTCAGTGAGTAATAAATATAAATGAGAACTGAAAGCAAGAACCCATAAAACTCAAGTAATCCACAACGGAACAGTAAATACGTAACATCACAATAGATAACACGAAGTAAACGGAACAATCACACAATCAAATATGCAATGTGATGCAATGTAATGCAATGCGATGCCATGCAATGCTATGCAAGTCATGACTATCGTGGCGGACGTGCCACCCGTTCTCTGGGTACCCGGCGCTTACTGTGGGTGGTTCAGTAGCGCAATATATATATCGTGACGGCGTGTCACCCGATCCATGCATGTCATATGTCGTGGCGGCGTGCCACCCGATCCACTTAAACCATTTGAAAACAGCGTTTGAGTTTCAAAACCAAGTTGATGATATGCATCATGTAACAACAATACCCCTGAAGGGCTTACATAACTGGCGGTATGCCAAATAACACCCCTAGAGGGTCCACATAACTGGCGATATGCCAAACATTATGATGTAGCATGCAACAACAATTACCCCGGAAGGGTTCACATGACCGGCGCGAAGCCCAAACATGGCAAATAGCCCAATTCACAGTGACGTCAATTAAATTTAAATCAAGTACACATTAGAAACCATTAATCGGGATGGACCAAGTCCCAATCCCTATAAATAACAAACCCATGCTCATCATCGAGCATGTGCCTCACCTCATCATAGCATTAAGAGGTGCAAATCCGGGGTTTCGAACCCTCAGAACATTATTTACAAGACCGGCTAAATCCTTAGCCCGCGACGCCTTTGCCCTTTGAATTGGCCTCCTCGTGCATCGAATCTATCCAAATTCATAATCATTACGTTACATTAAGCTATAGGGACAAAGCCCAAGCAAAAATAATCACAATTACTAAGGGATTACGAATTTAGCAAAACCCGAGCCCCGGGCCCACTTCTCAAAATTCAGAAATTATCACTTCAACAGGTTCCTTATCTCTTCACGAGTTTACCCATATAAAATTTGTCGGATTCCGACTCCGAATCTACCTCAATCCCCAATTTCATATTTTCAGAAATTGAGAAGAACCTTAAGTTCTTCTCTTTCACAAATTCCTGAATTTACAAAGGGATTAAACATGGAAATCTTAGTCTAGGAGGGATTTTAGGGCATAGAATACTTACCCGATGTTTTTCTTGAGATTCCCTCTCTATTTGTTCCCAATCTTCACTTAATCTTCTTCTTTAAAGGCCCCCAAATGCGCCTAAGGTGTTGCAATTCTTTTCCTTGCAAGATTAATCACGAAAATTTACTTTGCATGTGTGTTAGGGGTTGATTTATAGTGGTTCTTTGTGTTTGAAGAAGCTTTCTTTCGTGGGTATGTGTTTCATATCTCAGAAGAGCAAAATGGACCCTAGGTCCTATTTATAGTGGATTAAAAATCGGGCAAAAAGAACTGAAGCTGGGCCATTTCGCGACCCCTTTCGTCAAATTCGCGGTTCGCATATCATATTCGCGAACCGCTTTCCCACTGCGAAATGGAAAAACAAGTTGCCCCAGGCCTTCTGCCTCACTTCGCGACGCCCAAGTGAGCTTTCGCGGTTCGCTTTTCAAGTTCGCGAATCGCGAACTCACCGCGAAATCAGCCCAATGTTTCTGCCCGTGTTCGCGACCCCTCATGTCGATTTCGCGATTCGCTTTTTCAACATGCGAACCGCTCTTTCGTCGTGTTTTCCACCTTAAGCCACTTCTCCATTTCGCGATGTCCAGGTATGTTTCGCGATTCGCTTATCCAAAAAGCGAATCGCTTTTTGGCCGCGAAACTCGTCCCTCATCTGATCTCTTTTTCTTCTTTTACAAAATTAAGCCTAACTTTTTCGTACGGAGTCCGATTTGGATGATTCTTTCTGCTACGGCTCCGTAATTTCGATACGGAGCTAATGCCTCAAACAAAGTTGAATTCGGAGCTTGTTTTCTAATGTTGATGCTAATCACACCAGAAAATATGAAGTCATCGCCTTTTATAGCGATGAATTAAGTCCCGTTGACTACTCAAAATACATCCGAGACCCCCGGGACTTTATCTTAACATGAACACATGTTCCATAGTCTCATTTAGACTTGTTCCAATCATTGGAACACCAAAATACACATCAAATTATTAGGTTTGCATTAAAATCAAACCTATGGACTCCAAGGATCCTTAAATCGATCCTTCGATCCGAACCTGACCAAACCGTGTCTGAATGGTCTGAAAATTTGCACGCAAGTCCAAAATCACATAAGGAATCTACAGCAACAGTCGGAATTTCATTTCGACTTCCGGATCAAAATTTCACCTATCAACCGGGAATTCGAACTTCCTCGATTCGAATCTAGTATTGTTCGAGGTCTACCAAATATATTCCGGTCACTCGTCTAAGTCATATATTTCCTCCCGAAGCTAGTCGAGTCGTCGGAATTCCAATCCGAAACTTCTAACTCATAAGTCAATCCACGGTTGTCTTTTGTGACTTAGACTTTCTTAAAAATAAGACCATGAGTCTCATTTCTTGCCGATTTATTCCAAGTACAACTTCAACTTAATTTCATTTAACATAATTAATGAAATAAATCGGGGCGTAAAACGGGTCATTACAAAGACGAGGAATTAAATTTTCATTGAATTCTAAATGGTTGAAGTGGAACTTCTATTCAAGAAAATTTCAAACGCTGCAAGAGGAACTCAAGTAAATTTTCATTGAGTTCAAAATGGTGCAAATGGAACTTCAAAAGATTTTTAAATGGTGCGAGTGGAATTAAACAAGCTCAAAACTTACACAAGTAGAATTAGAGCTAAAAAGAATTTCACCGCAATTTAACAAAAGTTCAAAATACTAATATGCTATGTTGGAGTTGTACGTGAACAAAGTTTCAAATCTCATAACAATGTGCTACAGTTTCACACTCTAACACAATGTGTTTTAAAATTTTATCATACTATGCTTAAAGTTTTTAGTATTTTAAGGAGTATTTTTATTCAAATTTTATTTTTGTAAGGAGTGGCTAAATTTTGGTTGGGTTTTTGACTATGCCAAAATTTTGGTTAATTTTGGCAGTCGCAAAACGAACCAAAATGGGTGAAAAGTGGCTATTAGTCTTTTTTCATAAAAATTTCGGATCTCATTCAAAAGTCGACTCTGAGCCCCAAAAGTGAGAGTCATCTTCTTCTTGTCGATACGACGAACGAGAGAGCAAAGAAAACAAAAAGCCTTCTAAAACAATCGAAAAATGGTAAATCAAATCCAATTATCCATCCTTAGTTTAATTCCATAATCTGTTTTTATCAGTTTCTGATTTTTCATTTTTTTCGCAAATATTATAGGTTTGCGTAGCGTGCTTAATACCGCTGTTCCTCGTCCCGATCGTTAATTTATTACCTGTTCTCTTCCATATTCTCATGGTAAGATCCTTAAAAGCTAAATTAACCGGTTAATTTTGATGCTTACAACGTTAATTTTTTTTTTTAATTTTTGTTTGTGTGTGTGGAATTTTTAGGCAAAGATTTATAGAATGTTTGGAAAGGAGTATCAGCGACCGGAAACCGCACCTCCTGCTTGTCCTTTCAAACCATCAGCTACTAAACCGAACAATTCTGTAAGTTGTTCAATTATTAAGGCGTGATCTTTTGGTTTTACGTGTTGACTAACTTGAGAAACTTGTAAGCTACCAAAATCAATAATTCTGTAAGTCATTTGATTATAAAGGCGTGATCTTTTGTTTAGACGTGTTGACTTGGCTGAAAATTTTGTTCTTGTTGAGAAATAAATGAGCTCGATGATCTTGTGTTATGGCCTAGGCCCAGGTATTGTCTTCTTTGGCCTGACCCCTATGCGTCAACATAAGTCTTTGGGACTCACGGTCTTGTCCCTGATTTGTGACAACCCAAACTAGGGGGCAGTGACTTCTTGCTTAGATTGTTTGATTGAAATTCATTGGTGTCCATGTGTGTATACTGAATAGACATACATTACTGAATAAGCGGAATGGACAACTAATTGGAATTGATGCTAGTTGATTGATATGATGAGTTTGTGTTTTGGGTGGTTGGATGTATCTGTTGTTTGGGTTAATTCGGTGAACAAGCTGTTTGAGATATAGATATAGGAAATGCAAAAACCATTTAGCTTTCTTCAGGAAAGAGTTGTTGTTGTTGAAATTAGTCACCTCCTTGTCCCTGTAATACCCTTTTATTCGGGGAGACATCAGAATCTGGTGCATCTACTGAAAGTAGAGAATGAGGGTGTGTTTGGTACGAAGTAAAATGTTTTCCATAGAAAATATTTTCTTGAAAAATGTTTTTTAAGTAGGAGTATTTTAACTTATCCTCGGTGTTTGGTTGGTGAGTAAAAAATAAATTCCGAAAATATTTTCTAATATTTGATTGGTGAGTAGAAGATAATTTCTAGAAATGAGCATCCCAACTGAAATGACTGTGGGCCAGTTGGATATTGTCCAGCCCACTAACCTTACGGTCCATCGTGGAAAATCCATACGGGGATGGGGAATCTGCCATCCAAACTAGTAAGTGCAACGTTAGTTTGGTCAATTACCACCCCTCCAGTCTATCCATTTCACCTGTTGTCTGGCAAACTAGAAAATAGATCAGAAGCTTGGAAAATTGTATCTCTGGAAAATGACTTCCCCACCTCCAAAGGAAGTTATTTGCCGAAAATTAGAGGAGAATGTGTTCTTTAGGGAAATATTTTCCCAAATGTTTTGGCCGATAAAACACCGTATAATTAGTTATTTTTCCTTCATACCAAACACACCCTAACTATCTCTGTCTGAATAGACATTATTCTTGATGATAACGTTGAGAACATAATTTTTTTCTGAAGATGAATGTAAATTTGTGAAGTATGGGTTGAGGAATCAATCTGATGAATCTTTGAGGACATTCTGATGTGCATGATGCTAGAAATCTTTATGATGGCTAGTACCATGAAACCAGTGAACAAAGTTGAATGAAAGGTTTAACCCACAATGAAGAAAGCAGCAAAAGAACTTAACGTTGTGAAGTCCTTTTTTTGGCAAGAGTAGAGTAGGTGCAAAGAGATGGAAGACTATTCCCATGTGTATTTTTTGGACTGTGTGGCTTGAGAGAAACAAGAATTTTTTGAAGGAAGGACATAACATGTTTCTTTTGTGAAGTTCAAATGGTTACAAAATCTTTATTTCTGGTGTAACTTGTAGGAACAACATATCAGATAGTATGATGCAATATTTGAATTTTTCGGAATCACAGAGTCGATAAGGGAAAATTGTATATCCTGATCCTTTGTACTTTCTAGCGTACCTTCTTGGTACTGTTTTTATATAATATTACCTTACTTTATCAAGAAAATAAATCTGTATCATCCATTTCACAGAGACAAACACATCCATGAGAAAAACCATATCTGAGTTTTGAGCAGCTTTCTAGTGAGGATAATTAAGGAGGGTAGTTATGTTGAGTGTATTAGTCTCGAGGACTTTGTGATACTCGAGTGCAGAGTATAATCTCAGTATAGTGATATTGTTTTGCTCCTATTGGGCCATGGGTTTTTCCTTAGTTTAGAAAGATTTTCCACGTAAAAATCTTGATGTCCTTATTTCTTCATTTTATTCTCATTAGTTGACCGTGAATATTTCCGGGGGTATTCTGCTGTTCCCTTCAAAGACATGTTAGACCTCGACTTTTTTTCTCCTGTATATTTCTGTATTAAAAGGAAAAATAGCTTCCTCACTTTACAAATTCAATTGAGTTTCTTCACTGCAGTGATCCATTCTTGTTTCATTCACATTTTCAAGTTAGTTTCCTACACATGTTAAAGAGTTCAAATCTTTTTCTTTTCCCTGTTTATTTCTGGATAGAAATGGAGAAACACCCTGATAAAACTTTCCAAGTTCATATTGGAAAATTAGGTTAACTGTCTATAAAACCAGCTAGATTTTTGTTGCGAACGCCTCAACTTATGATTAGAGCCTGATGAATCTGTCACATGTTAGGGACTGGTGACTTTCCCACTCTTAAGGAATAAGG
The DNA here is from genome assembly GCA_002018475.1 of Nicotiana obtusifolia. Classification (NCBI taxonomy): domain Eukaryota; kingdom Viridiplantae; phylum Streptophyta; class Magnoliopsida; order Solanales; family Solanaceae; genus Nicotiana; species Nicotiana obtusifolia. The sequence continues at coordinate 66,185 of MCJB01039011.1, read as the reverse complement.
ATGAACTGTACATTGTTTATTTGCCATGAGTATTCTCTGCTAGCTTGACTCTTGAACTACCACAATGTACCTTGACCATTGGTGTCATACACCTTTAGAAAAATTCAGTCTTTGATGCTTCATAACATAACAAAGAACTTTCTAGCTGGGAACTACAGTCATATTATTGCCACTGGGCTTTACAAAGTCGGAGGTAATACACATTGAGATGTATGGTAGGCGCACGTCATGAGAAGAAACCTGGTTGTTCCATTGTTGAACAAAGTCTAGCATTTGAGTGTAGATAGGTGAATTTAGATCAGCTATGTTGTTGCTAGAAAATTATCATATATTATGCTCTATACTATCTTGATACATCTTTATATTAGTTTATGCCACATCTCATTTTTTGGGATTTTTGACACAGAGTCTGTAGTTACATAATTGTTCAAAAGAAAATCAAAAGGTGCAAATTGGCACATCTTTATGCCTAAAGTTGTTGAATTCCAAGGTATTATTATGAGCATATGATATCAAGTGAGGAATAATTGGGTTTACCTTTTGCTGATCAAAAAGTGAGAAACAAGTATCCGCAACTTGCTAGAGATAAACTTTAGATATAAATATGCTATAAGTGAGTATGCTTGTTCAAATTCAAATCGGAATTCAAGTATATGGAAAACAGCCTGTTTATGGTGGCTAGAGACAATGCTGGCTGAGTTTCTTGATATGCCTTTATTACATACTTTTTGCTAGTCAAAAACTCAAAGATCACAGCTCCATTTTTGTTTTCATGGACATACTATGAAACTAGAAAAGGTTCATATTTGCTAAGGATAGGCTTCTTTGGAGTTAAATAGTAATAGTTATTTAAGTTTTTCCTCGAAATGCCCCAAGTCTAAAAATTTGTACTTATAAAAATAAAGTTACATATTATCCGAATATTTTAAAAGGGTAAAATTACTAAGTGTATGCTAACCTCACCCCCCCCCCCCCCCCC